>JAZBGZ010000093.1:0-44334 GCA_037414795.1 Stenodera caucasica | reverse complement strand
TAGCAAAAAATGCAAAATATTCACAACTATCTTCAATATGATAGCGATTTGTACAATATCTTATCATCAAAATTTCAATTTTCATTAAAACAAGCATTTCAACACTTTCATTATCATTAAGGTCATTTATTGGTTATCGCAAGACCAAAGTCTTCTTTCGTTTACAAATAATAATTACAACTCATTGTCAGTTTTGCTCGACTATTAGACGACGATAAACCTAATAATCACAATGTCCGATTGTCTAGTTTGTATCAAAGATTTCGAAAAACATGCTTATTCTGTATTACCGAAGAACGCTTTAGATTATTATCGTAGTGGAGCTGGAGCTCAAGAAACTTTATCGAATAATCGTCGAGCTTTCTCAAAGTGAGTAATCGAACAATTTTCAATTCAAGGTCAATGTGACTCAGTCAATTATTGATGTGATGTCAGATTTAGGATACGGCCGAGATGTTTGAGAAATGTTGCAATTCGAGATTTATCAACAACAATATTGGGTGAGAAAATTTCAATGCCTGTTGGAATTTCCCCAACAGCAATGCAACGTATGGCCCATCCAGAAGGCGAATGCGCCAACGTTAAAGGTATCTACAGCTCGATCTTCATTTCAATCATTACATACAATCAATTTCAGCTGTCCAATCGATGGGTACGATATTCACATTGAGCACATTATCGACAAGTAGTTTAGAGGAAGTGGCCCAAACGGCTCCCAATTGTATAAAATGGTTCCAACTCTACATTTATAAAGATCGTCAAGTGACGAGAGAATTGATCAAACGCGCCGAAATGGCCGGCTTTAAAGCGTTAGTATTAACAGTTGATACGCCAATGTTCGGTTTACGTTTAGCCGATTTACGTAACAAGTTCTCATTACCGAACCATTTGAAATTGGCCAATTTCACCGGACACAAATCGGATGGTATGAATCAGAAAACAAATGGTTCCAGTTTAAATCAATACGTCAATAGTTTATTTGATGCTACGATCGAGTGGAACGATATCAAATGGTTGAAGTCTATTACGAGATTACCAATTGTTTTGAAGGGTATTTTGACGGCTGAAGATGCTGTGTTGGGTGTTGAGATGGGCGCTTCGGCGATTCTAGTCTCGAATCACGGTGCTAGACAAGTCGATGGCACCCCAGCTTCTGTAATGCATCCGATTTATTTCAATTTCGATAAGTTAATTGGAAAAATTCCAGATTGAAGCACTACCGGAAATTGTGAAAGCTGTCGGTGATCAAGTCGAAATTTATCTTGATGGTGGTGTAACTGATGGTACTGATGTATTCAAGGCGCTAGCTCTAGGGGCTAAGATGGTAATTGAAATAAATTTTGATTAATCGAGGGAGTTATGGATTTAATTTAGGTTTTCATGGGACGACCGGCTTTATGGGGTCTGGCCCATAGTGGTGAAGAGGGGGTTAAGCGAATTCTCAACATTATCAAGACCGAACTAGATTACACTTTAGCGTTAACAGGTGATTAATCTACTAATCGTCATCTTCATTGGAAATTTCTCAATTAACGATGAAAATGATGATTCTTCAATAAAATACAAATTATTTCTAATTTTGAAATTTTGTAGGTTGTTCCTCCATCAAGGATATAGACAAAACCATGGTTGTGCATGAATCTTTCTACAGTCGTCTATAATTTTGGAAAAATAGGCCCAATTAGAAGATATTTTGTAACAAATTTATTATTTATAATACTATAATTGTTGATTAATCGAAAATACATTTCAAACAACGAAAATAATGAAATTTCTGTTTCTTCCTCCGTTCCAAAACAATTTCGGCGGCCATTTGGAAAGTTTCTTCGACATTAATTCGAGCTTTCGCTGACGTTTCGATATATCCATCAATATTCAGCTGATGGGCAACTTTCAAAGCCTCCTCTCTTGTAACTGGCCGTTTCAACCACCGATGCAACTCCAAAATAATTCGTTCATCCCCCAATAATTCACATTGGGTGCCAATCAATAAAGTTGGTGTATTTTTACGACAATAAAGCTGCACATGTACCGACCATTTTTGTACAATATTTTGCAATGATTCCGCTGATAACATCGAAAAACATAATAGAACAATATCGGTTTTCGTGAAAATATCCGATTTTATGCAGCATTCGAACGGTTCTTCTTTCGTTAAATCTTTAGCCACGATTATAATTTTCAAATTGACGATTTTCTGACCGATTTTGACGAAATAATCGCAACTCTCATAAATAGGCTTGATCAAATTTTCGCGAAATTGTTTGAAAATAAATTGTGAAACCAGCGTGTGTTTACCAACATTTAAATCACCGACCACCGTAATTTGAATATTATTCTTGGACATTTTCGAATCAACTCCAATATTTGAGTGTTGACGCCTTCTAAAATACCTGAAATGCTACCCGGTTTAAATCGGATTAAAAAAGATCAAGTTTCTTTTGAATTATTGTTCGAATTTCCTCGGAATTATTCATCATAGGCGTCATGGTCACCGTTTTGTTTATTGGGCGGCCATCATAGATGATCCGTTGTCATGGCAGCGGCCAGTAGAGTTCTCGGAAATATAGGCGCCAATTTCGAATCTATACAATCGGCCAGTGATGATTAATCGTTCGGCAATGAATTTCTAGCATAAATTCTTCGATAAGATTCAAATCGCAACATTTCTCCCTTATCGGATTAGTCTCTTTTATAAGCGTGAAGAATATTGAGAGAGTTTATTATATTTGTGATTGTGGTTATTGTAACAAGTCCCATGTCCAATAAAGTCTTGCTTTCCGATAAAATGGCGTCTTGTGGAAAATCGCATAGTCCGAGACGAAATTTGGCGAAAATTGTCTACGTTGGAGCAATTTCGATTTTTATCGCTATGGTAAGTCCAAAACCGATTCTATTCAATTATTATTAATTATTGGACTTTTTCTAGTTTGTGTGGTATTTCTCGTCGTTGCCGATGTCGATTTATAATGTATCACAACGATCACTAGTCGATTTGGATTCGTTCAAAGTATCACTAATTAGTGATGAGATCATGGAAAATTATAACACCGCCCGTTGGGAAATTGTGAATAAAATCATAGAAGAAGAGGAGATGATCACTAGAAGTATTGATGAAATTCACCAACTGATAATCGACAAAATGGACGATTTGAAAGACAATTCCGATGCATCCGAATTATGTTTCAAGAGAACCGCTATTTATTTACAAAAACACCAAGAAATGATCGATTCACTGAAAAATTACTGCTTCTCCAATCCGGAACAACTAAGTAATTATTATTTACATCAAATTTTAGTCAAATCTATCGTGAAATTGGATCGAATTGTCGAACAACAAAAACAACATTTCAATAGTTGCAATAAAGCCGAAACTATTTATTGTTACAACAATGTGACTTATCTGAATCTGAAAGAGCGAGAAAATCTACAGCAAATTTCCAATAATTTTCAAATAGATATTGGAAAGGTCGTTGAAGACTTCCAGTCCGATTGTACCGCCATTATTGAAACGGTATTGAAGGATTATGCGCAAATTTTGATCAATTTTATGGCCGTTTGCATCAAATCAGACAATTTTCTTGAAAATTCCGCAAATTCTATTACACAAAATAATTAATTTTCAGATCTCCTTGGATTCAGTTTAATGGGGTTTTTTTATGAATTAATATCAATTTAATAAAGCTTTTGTGCAAATATTCCGTTGTTTTATTTCAATCATCGTGCGAAAATTCCTGTGACTTGAAGTTGAACAGAGTCGGCTTTAGTCGATTTATGTCAGTTGAATTTTGTTGAGAATTCTTCGATTTCCGCTATTGCGATAAGGATGACGAGCCGGCCCTGGACTTGGATCGGACAATAATGAATGCGATTGCAATTTTATCAAATCGATGACTAATCTAGGCGATTCAACTCCAACAAATTCCCAAGATAATAAAATAGCTAATTAATTAGGTGCTATTCATCGTTTTATTATTGATAATGGATCGATGGAATTGATGTTGTTTCAAATTATCGCCGCTATTGAACTGTATAACAACAATTAAATACGTTGTTGTTGTGCCTAAAATGTGGAAAATTGTTGTTTTATCGATGCAAATAAAATTGGCGGCAGTGAATTTCGGAAAATGCAGCAGATAATAATCGATGAATTTATTGATTTGTTCGCGTTCTTTCGACGACATATCGACAAATTGCCGGCGTAAATTGTATAAAATACCGACAATTTTTGTCGCCTGATTCAAAACATTATCACAATACAATATTAAAGTTGTCGTCGATATCTAGAAAACAATTCAAATAATTTCGATTACATTCATATAAATTATTGGAGTAACTCACGAATGATAATGCGACAATTATTAGATTCGATAGGACAATTTGGCTGATGTAATTGAGATTGTAGTTGAAGCTGTTTTTGAAAATATCGTCCAAATCGTCGATCAGCCTGAGACTTGAATAGAAAACGATCAGGAGAATCGGCCAGCCGAAAATTTGATTGAAATTAGCCATCAAATCGTGCAATAAACGATAGTAATTCTGTATTTTATTGAACGAATCGATCATCAAATTCGTCGAAATTATCGTCGGTTTCGATTTCATTTTATTCAAATAGAAAAACTGATCGTTAATCAGCCGATTTAAGTGCTTAAATCGCAGATATATCAGCCGTATAATTATCGAAATCAACACAACGTAATTAATTTCACAGTAGAATTGATACCAATTAATTGAATATTTATATAAATAATTGGTATTAGTCGCCATTATCCATACGTAATTGTAATAAATTATGATCAATAATAAACTAATTTCCGTCGATAAAAATTCCAGCCAATAGTGCCGATTTTTGATTTTCCTACCGGTTTTTTCCAACAATTGAAACAAACGCCGCCAACAATCAACTTTCCAAAATGTCGCCCCCAATATCGTATTTAAATTGAAACAATATAGAAATAGTTCCATTAAAATTGTAATGATGAACTTCATCGGTCCGAAATTCGTGTAAATTTCGTCTCGATAATAATTCGAAAATAATACGCCGACTGTTAGAAATATCGACAGAAATATACCGTAATATTGCCGCACAGTAAATCTGCCGTTATTGTTATAATTGGGCCTTGTCGAAATCGGCGTATAGCCCAGAATTTCGCCCAATTTCAAATGTAATTGTAATAATTCCGTCATTATTCTCGAAACTGGACTAGCTGAATATTCGAACACTCAACGAAATTGTCAATTTTTGAATTATTTATTAACTTCTAGTTTTACAACGAAATTGATAAGTTTCATAGAATGCTAACGAGCGGAATAACAAGCTAATGGAAAATATTAAATGATTATTAGCCTTGTTTCAGCTGCATTACCACAGTTAAATAGATGACACAAGTACCGAGAAAGCTCAAAATTGTGTTGCGATGCAATGTGAAGAAGCCAGCAGCATGAAAATTCGGTGAATTATTCTTGATAAAATCGATAACATCATGGAGTGCTAGTTGTTCGCGGTAAAAACGTTTCGGGAATGATCGATGAAACAATTGACATGATGTCAATGTTTTCTCAGCTTCAGAACGGATAAAATCACACCAGATCAAAACAGCTGTTAAACTACCCTAAAATAAGCCATTAATTCAGTTTTTCGAACATACAAGTTGTCCGCTGAATTATTTTTGAAAATCAAATAAAATTTTTCTCCATCCAACGAACAACTCGAATGAGTTTACAACTTACAAAACTGAATACTATACTGTAGATATCCAATAATAGCCCTTTATAAATATCGCTTTCATTATAATTAGCAAATAAAAACCGATCCACATGGGCTACGAACAAAAAGCCCAAAGTTATTGTTATAAATAATAACGGAATACCGGAGATCTCATTGAACAAATTAACCGTATCATTGAATTTATCATATTCACATTCCACATAATTGATGAACAATATCGAATATTTCTCATTGATTCGATCATTATAAATGTAACGTTGTTTGATTTGTCGATTCAATTGTTTCAATTTATCAGCCATTAAACGTAAAATCATCGATAATAATGTTGTATGATAAAATTGAAATACAAATTGTATAATTGGGGCTAAAGAATATTTACTCAATACAGAAGCTGTATAAATTGCACCGATCATGAATAGAGCTTGTAAGCCGAAAAATTCTAAATAATATAATATTTTATTATTATTATTATTAGAATTGCGACTTTTCAAATATTCCAATAATTCTCGCCATTGTTTCGACTTAGACCAAGTTGCTGTTATTATCATTGCTACAGTTGTGAAATAAATAACTAATTCGATTATCAGATCTTCTAAATCGTTTGCTATATTCAAAACTAGCTTCATATAATCCCCATATATTGTCGAAATTGTGAAAGTTAAGATCAAAATCGTTGGATAGAGATTATTTGATAGGTATTTATTGGAACGTGGCACAATCGCTGTGAATTGTGCCAAATTTATTGCTCTTTCTAGCAGTTTGAAACTCATGATTGTCGCGATTGGAATGGATAATTGGACGAAAACTCCAATTTTCAGCGAACGAATTTATGTCGGATTCGTTTAGCTTATCACCGATCTTAATAATAAAATTATAGATAAAAATCCATTCGATTTGAAGTTATAGGCTCTTTTTAATACGCTGATTAAAATATGCTGATATTCGATTTATTGTCGAATAATTAACGGGCTCTACGATAATTATTAATTTAAAAAAATTGGAATTGGAGATTGTGCCATAAATTTGTGCCGATATGATCGACCCACGTCCCAAATTATCAGATACAAAAATGGTGGAGGCGCCGGGATAAAAATTCATTTTCTCTGTTATGGCCCAGTTTATCGATTATATCAACTGGAATTCACCCATATTTGGGAATTATCTAGTAATTATTCAGTCGTGTTGGTGAAATTATAATTGAGACAAAAATTTCATACGATTCCCCAACAAATAGTTTGAATGAGAACGAACTTCGAATTTCTGTTAATTCCCGATTTTTCCCCAATTATTGCTCATAAATACCAAGATTATTGAGTAGACTCGAGAGAATCTCGATTATTTCTACCTATAAATGAAAAGAATTCTAGAGAATTACAATCATGCTACTAACAATTCGGAGCGATAAAAAATGAGATAAAAATTGTTAAGTATCTAAGTAATTGAAATTCTTGATTCTATGTCGTGTATTTTATAATTTTTATTTATAGTCCAGTTCAAACAATTAAAATCAATATCATGAACAAAATAACGGAAAAAATTAAGTCATTTCCGCTATTTCACAAGCTAATGGAAAATATACAGTCCGTTCCAGATAAAGCTCAAATTTCCCATAAAGCCTTGTTTTTGAGAAAAATCGAAAACGGCTGAAGAGGTCTTTCAATAGAAGATTGTTTTGGATATTAAAATAACCATTGGACAATTTTGAAAATTGATCAAATCAAGATCAACTTTTTTAATTTTCATTGAATCAAAAAGAAATGTTATTGAAAAGCAGTTTGCAGCTCATGATTGTGGTGTGAATAAAAACGCCCGTTTTCCACACAATAAAATTATTTTTCATTCATTTGGCTTCGATACAAATAATATAATTATAAATAATGTGATTTGCGTGTGCTTTCTTTAATACGTCCTGATATCCATTTTATTGTCGAATAATTAACGGGTTTGCACGCAAGCCATGCAGTTATCGATTCTGAAACATATAAAATCGAAGGTTGTTCGATGAATTAAGGTCAATACGAATTGAAGTTTGAGTCATTTTACCGCGAAAAATCCGATCATAATTCTGTGGGTAAAAATGGTGGAGGCGCCAGGACCAATTTTCTCTACTATCACCAAATTTATCGTTGATATCAAACGAGAATCGCCCAAATTACGGAAAATAGCATCATTTAGAGATTATATGATAATTATAGATGGAGGATTAATAAAATGAAATTGCGGAAAAATTTCTAAACAATTCCCTATCAAATCTTAGATAAATCCCGATTATTGCTCATAAATACCGGGAATTCCAACGTGATAAGTCGGAATTGATCGTCCAGAAAATTAGAAAAAAACACTCAACGAAATAGTTAATTTTTGAATTATTTATTAACTCAAAACTACACAATGATGAGCGAAAATAATTATAAAATATTCAAATGTAGAATTTTACTCTGATAATTATCAGTCCGGCGTACAAATCGACCGAATCGTCCAATAATAAAGATACAAATGGAGATATTTCCCAGTATTCAATAGCCTTGTTTCAACTGCACTGTTACAGTTAAATAGAGGACACAAGTGCCGAAAATGCTCAAAATCGTATTGCGACGTAATTTGAAAAAACCAGCAGTATGAAAATTCGGTGAATTATTCTTGATAAAATCGATAATATCGTAAAATAATTCTTGCTCATAAATGAAACGTTTCGGGAATGTTTGATGGAATAATTGACACAACGTCAAAGTTTTCTCAGCTTCAGAACAGATAAAATCGCACCAGATTATAACAGATGTTAAACAGCCCTGTGAATAATTATTATTTATTATTTTTCCGAATATACAAGCTGTCCGCTGAATGACCAAGAAAATTTTTGATAATTAAGCAAACGACTTGAATACAATTTTTACTCACAAAACTCAACACTAAAACATAGATGTTCGAAAACAGTCTTTGATAAAAATTTGTTACATCGGAATTCTCGATGAAGAATTCCGCCCCATTTTGCAGAAACAGAAAACCGGAAGTCACTGTAATGAACAATAATGGAACACCGAAGATATCATTGAACAAATCGATAATATTATTCAATTTATCATATTCACGTTCCAGATAATTAATAAAATATATCGAATATTTCCCATTGATTCTATCATTGTAAATATTATGATCACGTTGTCTGATTTGTTGGTTCATTTGTTTCAATTTATTGGCAATTAAACGTAAAATTATCGATATCAATGCTGTATAATAAAACTGTAAAGCCAATTGTATCAATTGAGCTGAATGACGTTCAAGATAAGCGAAACCATCTCCATCACTCCACACATAAGCATCGTAAATTATACCGATCAGAAATAGAATTTGTAAGCCGAAAAATTCGAAATAATACAATATCTCATTATTATTATTAATATTATTATTATCACTATTATTATTCGGATTGTGGCTCAGTAAATATTCCAAAAATTCCACCCATTGTTGCGGCTTAGACCACGATGCGGCTATAATCATTGTGATATTCGTGAGATAAATCATTAAATCGAGCGTCATATCTTGAACTATTTTAAAGCCGAATTCTTTCTCATAAAATTGCTTCACATAACTACAATATATTGTTAGAATTGTGAAAGAACAGATTAATATCGATGGATAGAGATTATGCGATAGATATTTATTAGAGCGCGGCACAATCGCCGTGAATTGTGCAAAATTTATCGCTATTTTTAGCGTTTTAGAGCTCATAATTCTCGAAATTACAGTGAAAATCGCTCGTTTTTCAGACAATAAAATAATGTTCGACTCGTTGAATTAACACTCGGCAATATAATTATAGACAACAGTTCTGTAATTGGTTTTTGTTTAAATTATCATTAAATATTGACATGCCACCACTCGATTTATCGCCAGATAATTATCGGGCTTTGACGCGGACACAATTGAGTCGATCAATTATTCATTTCGACAATTCGAATTGAAGACTTCGCGATTGAATTGTGTCGATATGAATTGAAATTTGATTATAATCATATTTCAAGCGATCAAACATAAATATAATCGATATTTCACTGTAATTTTCATTGGAATAATCAGATAAATCGGAAATAAATTGAAAGTGTAAAATTGGTGGAGGCGCCGGGCGAATAATGCATGTTTTCTCAATTGTTGAATTTACCGGTGAATAACTGAAAATTATACAGACTCCAGATATATGAGGACACTTCAAGGACTCTTCTCATTCTAATTTAATTATGATTAGAAAAATTTCCTCGGATTTCCCACCGAATTGTCAATATAAACAAACAAATAATATCGAATTACACGGAAACTTTCCACTTCAACTTTCGACCCCTAATTTCGAGTATCACTGACGAATAATTTAGTTGATAAAATGTCCGAAGAACTCTACCATCGCTTTTTGAGAATCGGTGAAATTCTAACAATTTTACCGAAAACTCACAAAAATTATCGTGAAAAAATTCTTTATAAAACTCTAACATTTATCTGGATTTTGATTACTTGTATTCTACCAATTGTCAAGCCAAGAAAGAATAATCCGTCAATATTGAATTCTAGTTATTACATTTCTCATGTCTTTTGGATTACAACGATTTTAATCATGATCATTAACGGAACGATAATCAAGAGCGGTGATTTTGAGATGATGAAGAATTTAATGATGAAGACTAATATTGGAGAGATCAATAGAACAGAAAGAAAGTATGAAATCAACAATAAAATCATTGCGATAGTCGTTGGAGTATTATTGGCAGTAAATGAATTAATTTTAATTGTGAATAATCGACAAAATTTTGACTACTTCATAATACGATCTATACAAAGACAAATCTATTTATTCGCTATGTTGTTGTTGATTATCATTAATAATTGTATTTGGAGACGTTCGAAATGGTTGAATGGCAAAATTCTGGCATGTTGTCGTACGAATTTGCGACGATCTCTCGATGAAATCGAAACGTATTTCTTTGATTTATCGGCAATCATCGCCCATTTCAGTTCGATATTCGGTTGGCCATTATTAGCGGCGATTTCCCATTTTTGCGTATTTTTATTGAACCATATCCAACAATTATTACGCGGAAACTATCCAACAAGTCTAATCAATAATCTATCGATATTGTTACTGATCGTAAGTCAATTAACTTAATATTGAATATTTGGGTTTTAGTTTAGTAAATAATCAATTGCAGGCTATTTTCATTGGAGTTATGGTGAGTTGTGATCGTGTCGTTCAAGAAATTGAAAACACTCGACACTTGTGTCAGGATTTGCATGATAAATTACCGGAAAATTATCCGATTGAAAAGCAACAATTATGCGAATTTATACGGTTTTTGTATCGACAATCGCCCAAATATACAGCGGCCGGATGTTTTGAAATTGATCGGAGTTTATGGCTGAGCGCCATGGATATTATCGTGACGTTTCTCATTGTATCTTTACAGATGGATAAAAACACATCAAATTAATAATATTTATAAAAATTTATTATAAACTGGATCTACAAAAATTACCATTAGCCATACTTTAGTTTTATTTAATTCATGATGAATTTGAGGATCGCTCCTGGCATTGACACCGAACTCGGTTTGTTCTGTCACCAGAGCTACGTCGCCTCTACATTGAGGTTATGTTGCTGAAACTCAATATATTTAGTTTGTTTTAGAGTAGCCCGCGGATCCAAACACTTGAAGTTCGAGAGCTCAATTCGTCGATCGTAAAAGTAGAGGATAAAATGTACGATAAAGATAATAAAAAATCAACAGGACAAAACCAATTTTGAACGCTTTATCGACGACCCACATCCTACAATCGAAAAATAAAATCGATATCTCTTTTTGTTTTTTTTCAATTGAAAACTCACACTTTCATATGTCTCCAAGCCGCCGGGATTGTATCGTCCATTTCTTTCAAATTATTCCGGCGCACACTTCTCAAACAATTCGTAAAATACTCGCTGATATCCAAATTTTTCGGTTCGATCTCGAAAACCTCTTTCTCAGTGTCATTCAGTAAAGATAAGGCGACATTTTTGCCTTCATTGGTGAAATTCCACTGTTTCGTCGTGTAATATTCGAACATTTCATTGCCTTTTTGGATACGCCGCTGGATTCCATACAGTCTGAAATTAATCGAAATTAAAAATAATTGAGTGAAGGTGAAGTTTAGAACCGAACAATGGCTTGTATCCGAGAACGATCAATAAAGCGTCGATAATAATAGCCGGTATCAACTGATATAAAACGAAACAAACATCATGAACCCATCGGGTATGTTTTATGGAGCCGCCCGGATACCAAACGACCCCATTAAATGGGATCACATTGAAAATGACATGTTTCCCATGATCGAGAATTTGTTCCCATGTAAAATTATATTCAGATGACGCCGTACAATTGATAACAGGCTCGTTTCTACAATTATAATTTTTACAAATTAATCCAAATTAATTATAATTATTATTCACTGATCTATATCCAAGTAGTACCAAGTGGCTAATATAAAGGCATTGATGACGTAATCGGCTGGTACGAAATCCGCGTACGAATCACTCGCCATGTACATTGTACGAATTATGCCTTTACCAGCGCCCACCATGATACCCATGGGGCCTTGAAGGTTGTTACACCATCCCGGAAAAGGTTCTCTATACGTGGGACAAACTGTAAATCATTCGATTATCGGATATTTTATCGAAAATCGAAGTAATTAAAATCGAGTGTTACCAACAGAAGGTCGCAAAATTACTACGGGAAGTTTTCCAATTTGTTCGGCTATCAGTCCTTCGGCACAAGCCTTACTGAACGTATAAGTATTGGGACAATCGCCCAATAGCCTAAAATGAATTGATGAATTAAATTTGAGAAAATCATAAATCCGACTTGTTGATTTAAGGAACGATCCTCGAATCGGTACCGAATCGCTAATAACCGGAACCGAAGCAAAACGCTGAAACTATGACGTATGAGTCAAGTCGGATTTGGATCACTATAAATTACAATTTCGTGAGCTTCTCACAGCCGTTATCGTCGATCCATCGCATAGCGCTGATGACATCATGGGGATCAGCTGGAGGCTCATAGACTCGATCATAGAGCAGCTTTTCCGCCGGAAATGCGTACGCAGTCGATATATGCATCAAAATCTGGACATTCAATTTTTTTTTAATATCTCAAATCGAAATACAGTGGCGGATTCGGGAAAAAGAAATGAGTCTTCAATTTAACAAACGAAACTGTAATTTTTCTGGAGGTTGGACTTTGTTTTGGTGCCGCCGAATTCGCCACTGATAACGCTCGTGATGTCGAATTTACCTTCAATTTTTTACATTGAAGCGCCAGATCGATAACATATTTGGTACTTCTTGTATTCATGATGACAGCACGCCGTAAACTATCATCGAATCGAGTCGACGCCGCTGAATGATAAATAAATTCGATTTCATCTTGGAGAATTTTGCGATTTTCTTCCGATATTCCCAAATTTTCTTCACAAATATCACCGGGTATCGCTCTACATTTCTCAATAGCCTTTGGATTTTTCTCTTTCAATACATCA
The DNA here is from genome assembly GCA_037414795.1 of Stenodera caucasica. NCBI lineage: Eukaryota > Metazoa > Arthropoda > Insecta > Coleoptera > Meloidae > Stenodera > Stenodera caucasica. The sequence continues at coordinate 31,043 of JAZBGZ010000093.1, read as the reverse complement.
AACAACTGTGTTCAATTATAATGGGTTTTAATACGGACGGATAGATTATTGATGATCAAATTACCACATTGTTGAAGATTTCAGTTAATCGTTGATTTGGATTTTTGCCCTTTTTCGGTCTCAATAGCAAATAAATACGTTTAACGTCGGTAGCACGCAATAATTTCTCGATCAAGACCTTTCCCAAGAAGCCAGAACCGCCAGTGAGGAAAATTGTCTTGTCACGAAATACTTCCGATACACGATTTGAGGGTTGTGAAGGGTTCAAGACCATGTTTTTCGAAAAAATGCTAAATTTCGATCACGAAAATAAATTAGATTCAAATTGAAATTCTCACCCGAATTGTCGCCGTGTTTGTTGATCGCTGCACTCAATTCAATGTCTCATTGATCACCCTTCGAATTAAATTTATATGAACCTATTCGAGATATGACCTAGAGGAAAATCTAGTTGAAGGTGTTGCAATATTCCACTTTAATTATCAATCGATTCAACCGCCTATCAATCTATCGGGAAAGATTGCCAAATCGATCAAAAATATGGACACCTATCAAAGATCTCTAAATTTGACACTATGCCCGGAATGATTCCATCTCATTATTTTTGGAGGCAAAAGTAGAGCTCAAAACTCAAAAATATGCCAACTAGGCCCAGTTGAGAATGCTTCAGCGATTTCGACCATTTTAAACAAACACTAAACAAAATCAATGCTGTTTCTAAGACGCTTTTTTTGATTTTAATAGAGCCCAATTGGCCCACTTTAGGACGACACTGGCTATTACAACCAAACACAAAGTAATAGCGATTCGAGATCGAAACTGTGCATCAGTCTGTAATTCGAAGAAGAGATCAATGAAAAGTTCAACAATTTCGCAATTATTGGCCAACTAACATAGAATTGCGGCTGTTTAATGTTTCGAAATATTGCAATTTTACTTTAAAGACTTGTATTTCTTGCAAAAATTAAAAACGATATAATTCCATTTTCAATGCACCAATAACTAAGTTATGGTAACTAAGTATGATAATTGCTTGGGCATTCACCGACTCAACGAAATAATTTTATCTAGTCTCATAAATATGCGGTTTTAATAATAAAAAAATGATTTTGATTGATTGTGATATGACCTAATTGCTTTTAAGTAGATTTTAATTATTTTGTAATGAAAAACCGCCTTTTTCTTGAATTTCGCAAGTCAAATCCTTGGAACTCTACATTTTACGATAATTTTTTTCCGCAGCTAATGAGAACTTATTCAAATGAGCTTATAATTGACGAATTAATAGAATAATTTACGACTTACTTAATATGACATTGTAATTATTTTTTTGGAAAAAAAACAAGTAAATTATCAATAACAATAATAGAGGATAATTGATTTACAATCGGGGTTCATGGCTTGTTCGATGCAATTTTATATAATAAACCAATTCAGAGTACAGTTTATACAATAATAATAATAATTTATCTACATGCACATTTAATGTTTTCAATAAATCTATTGAACTAGTTTTTCAATACAAATAATTGTTCCCATTGAAAAGAACATAATCCGATTTGTGTGGAAACATTTGAGAGAATTTCAATATGTAAACAAAATTTGAATGTCTCTATATGGAAAGAGACAACTTCACAGATGGTCGAAATGCTACCCATTTTTACGTTTATTTTTATTATGATAGTTGACCGGTCATTTTAATTTCATTATTGAAACGAAAATTGTCGAGCCACGATTTTAGTCAAATAATCTCAGAGAATTGTCCGACTATGCATGGTGGTGAAATCAATTAAATCAAGTCGGCCAAATCTAATATGGCTCATTATTAGAGTCATTTCAGGTATCCATACAATAAGGTAACCGAGGGTACTTCTATTGTTTGTGGAAAAATTTCGAAATATATCGCTACCATTATAACCCATTACTACAGAAAAACCTAATGTTTTTTGGAGAAATGAAGAGAATTTCAACAAATATGGGTCCCTCTTCCCATGGACGATGAGTAATCGTTGCTACATACGCAAGCGCATCCGATTTACGTGATTTGGTGATTTCATCGCTACCAATTCCGATAAATTCACTAGAATTTGAAGCGATTTTCGATTGAAAATTTGATTTATTATTGAAAATACAATCGAATGGCTTTATCTCCGAGAAAATCAGGCAAACTCATAGCCTCTTTGAGTGGGAATGTGAAAATCAACGAGAACAATATTGAAAAATTGGGAAATCTCGTAAGATACAAATTTACAACTAACCTCAAAATTTTCAATGAAATATTGATTAATAGATTATAGAAGAAATTGAATCTGGTCGTTTATCGCCTAATAATTTTAGTCAAACAGATGTCCATCCGAAATCAGATGATCCGCAAGCTCTTGATTGGTTATTCGTAACAGATACTCTAAACTTTTGTTTTTGGCATTTGGAAAACGAGCCTGGATGGACTGTGAATGGATATACGGGGTATTTTGCGCTTTGTGCCGCTATCAATCGAGCTAGAGAAGTGAAATAATCATTGATTTCAATCAAGGGATAGATCAAATTTATGTACGTTTCAGGAAAATGTCGATATTTTGAATCCAAAGTTCTATTCTCAAATTACAGAAAAAGATCTCGCCAAAATCCTACGTAGCGATAATAATGTTCCTGTTCCTTTACTATCTGAACGTGTACAAAATTTACATGAAGTTGGTAACGTGCTTTTAGAGAATTTTGATGGTTCTTTTACGAATTGTGTAAAACAAGCTGAACACAGTGCTGTAGAACTATTGAAATTGATAATTGAAAATTTCAAATGTTTCAGAGATGAAGCTGTTTATAAAAATCATAAAGTTGGTATTTATAAACGTGCACAGATATTAGTTGGTGATATTTGGGCATGTTTCAAAAACGAAAATCTAGGCTATTTCAAAGATATCGGAGAAATTACAATGTTTGCCGATTATCGCGTACCACAAAGTCTCTTGTATTTCAATATTCTAGAATATAATGCAGAATTGTTAGAGAAATTACGCAATAATGAGATTTTAGAGAATGGCGATGAAAGTGAAGTTGAAATTCGTGGATGTTCTATTCATGCTGTTGAATTAGTACGTGAATACATTGGGAAGAAATTAAAAGATAAAATCAATTCGGTATTAATCGATCATTTCTTGTGGGATTTTCGGAGAAAGAATAATGAAGAAATCGTCAAAAAGAAACTACCATTCCATAAAACGTTTTGTATTTATTATTAAATAAATCTTTTTCAATAAAATCTAGAAAATTTAATTTGCGCTACTTTTAGCCGCAACTTTAGACACAACGATCAAGATTTTTCTCTAGTTTTCTAGAAACGACTAACTTTAGACACGAAGTTGACAGCCATTCAAAAAAATTCGTTATTTCCTTTATAAATTTTCCTAGCTCAAACAAAATTCGAGGGAAATTACAAAATTAGTGCTAGATCCAATCATGGTTGATTACAGCAAATGGAAAAATATCGAGGTAAGAAGGCTTTTAATTCACAATAAAAAATCAGGAAATATTGAGGTTAAGTTCTGTTAATTAGATATCTGATGATGAAGATGAAACACACCCGAATATCGATACACCATCATTATTCCGATGGAGACATCAAGCCCGTATCGAACGTATGGAAGAAATGAAACGTGAAGGTGAAGAACTACAAAAAACCAAAACTGAAATCACAAAAAAACTAAATGAAGCTAAGTCTAAACTAGCACAAGATAACAAAGATATAAATTTAGATGAGATCAAAAAAGAGATAGAGAAATTGGAAAAACAAGCAGTTGAAATTGAGAAAAAAGAAGCCGACTATAAGAAAAAAGAAAAGGTTTGTTACAAACAAATAGTTGTTTTTTGTAAATTTTCGATTATTTATCATAATTAGTTGGCACCATGGAATGTTGATACGATTAGTCAGCCAGGTTTTGCTAAAACTGTGATTAATAAAAAAGCATCAAGAGCAAAAGATGAGAATTTAACAGAAGAAGAAAAAGAGGCTAGAATGAAGAAATTTGTTAAAGACAATGAGAAAGATTTGAAACATTTCGGGATGTTGAGGCGTTATGATGATTCGAAAGCGTTCTTGAAAGGTCATAATCATTTAGTTTGTGAAGATACAGCTAATTATTTAGTCATTTGGTGTATAAATCTAGAAATGGAAGGGGTAATTTTAATTCAATCAATTTTAGATTATTATTAAATCACAATCGATTATAGAAACATGATTTAATGACTCATGTGGCTCATCAAACTATCTGTATGCAGTATATATTAGAATTAGCGAAACAATTAGATTATGATCCTAGAGGATGTGTTGATGCATTCTTCTCAAAAATTCAAGTAGCCGAACCAATGTATAAACAATCTTTCGAAGATGAGCTACAACAATTTAAAGAAAGAATCAAAAAACGTGCAGCTGAAAAAATTGATGAAGCCATAAAGGTAATTTTCAGTTTTCAACAATAACAATAAATATTTGATTTGATAAATATTTAGGAAGCTGAAGAGGAAGAACGACAAAAACGTCTAGGTCCAGGTGGTTTAGATCCACTTGAAGTATTAGAAACTCTTCCTGATGATCTGAAGAAATGCTTCGAATCGCAAGATATCCAATTATTACAAGATACAATTAGTAAAATGGATGAAGAAGATGCTAAATATCATATGAAACGTTGTGTGGATTCTGGTTTATGGGTACCAGATGCTAAAAAAAAAACTGATGAAGATGACGTAAATGAGAATGTGGCTGCTGGTTCATCTGAAGACAAAATTGCGTGATTTTTTAATTCGAGTTAAATGCGTTTCAGAAACATATATTCAATTACTTATACTGAACTAATGTTGTAATCCTATTATTTTAATAATAAATTATCAATTCTAATTAGATTATAGTTTTAGTAGATAATTATAGGATTTAGCGTTAGATGGCGCTAGTTTGACGATTTTTTGACAGCGTTACAAAGCAGATAATTTTGACAGCCTGACATTCACATTTCTAAATTTGTGTTTTTGTGTTGAATCGAGAATTACAAAACAAATTTCAAATTTCCTCCAAGTGAGTTTGTTATTTAATTTTGTATTCAATTTGATTGATTAATTTTGATTTTAGTTGAATTATGGCTCAAGAAATTGCTGATGTTGAGATGAAGAACGCCGACAGTCCTCCGGGTGTTGAAACTGGCGATATTAAACGCAGTACCGATTCACAGAATTTACTGGAAATTCGTGAACAAGCACGTCAAATCGAAAAAGCCGTCATCAATAAAGAAAATCGTTTCATTTTACGTGTATTACGTTGTATACCGAATACACGTCGAAAATTGAATTGGAGCGTTCTACGTAGTTTAACAATACAAATTTATCCAATTGCTGAACGTGATGCATTATTTGAGTATTTGGAAGATGCGCCACTTGTTGAATTAGAATCAGCTACATCATCGTCATCAACAACTGCTACTACTTCTGGTGGAGCAGCAACAACAACAGCGCCAGCTACAACGGCTCCAACTACAACAACAACAGCAACAACGACGGGTCGATCACGGTCTGCAACAAAATCACCAGTACCGGAAGTCGATGCTTACATACATCTGTTAATTTTGATACATTTAATCGATAAAAGTAAGCTAGAGGACGGTGTACGTTGTTCGCAAGCTTTAATGTCGAAAATTACAAATCAGAATCGTAGAAGTCTTGATTTGGTTGCTGCAAAATGTTATTTTTATCATTCTCGAGTAGCTGAATTGACGAATAATTTGGATTCGATTCGTGCATTTTTGCATGCTCGTCTACGTACAGCAACTTTACGTAATGATTTCGAAGGCCAAGCTGTATTAATTAATTGTTTATTAAGAAATTATTTACATTATTCACTTTATGATCAATCTGATAAGCTTGTCAGTAAATGTGTTTTTCCTGAAACAGCTAGTAATAATGAATGGGCACGTTTTCTTTATTATCTTGGACGAATTAAAGCTGCCCGTTTAGAATACAGTATTGCACATAAACATTTAGTACAGGCGATGAGAAAATCACCACAGAATGCTGCTGTTGGTTTCCGGCAAACCGTTCAAAAATTATTGGTTGTTGTTGAATTATTATTGGGCGATATACCGGAACGGCAAATTTTCCGTCAAGCCAGTATGCGACATTCATTAGCGCCATATTTTCAATTAACACAAGCTGTACGAATGGGTAATTTACATCGATTCGGTGAAGTATTAGAGAATTTCGGACCACAATTCCGACAAGATCATACATTCACGTTAATTCTACGTTTAAGACATAACGTTATAAAAACGGCTTTACGTTCAATTGGTCTATCATATTCGCGAATTTCACCACAAGATATTGCAAAGAAATTGGGCCTAGATTCAACTGAAGATGCCGAATTTATTGTCGCTAAAGCTATACGGGATGGTGTCATTGAAGCAACTCTAGATCCCGAAGGTGGTTATATGAGAAGTAAAGAAAGTACAGATATTTATTGTACAAAAGAACCACAAATGGCTTTCCATCAAAGAATATCGTTCTGTTTAGATCTACATAATCAAAGTGTTAAAGCTATGAGATATCCACCGAAAGCCTATGGCAAAGAACTAGAATCGGCTGAAGAACGTAGAGAACGAGAACAACAAGATCTAGAACTGGCCAAAGAAATGGCCGAGGAAGACGATGACGGTTTCCCTTAATTTCAGTTTTTTTTTTTACCTTTTTAAATATTATTACTTTAGCTATGTCCACATATAGTACGAAAATACATTGCTAAAACCCTAATTTGGAAATATTTCTGTCCTGTTCGCCCGTATTGATTATATAAATAGATCACGATTCGATGGAAAAACTCTAGTTTCAAATTACCCGCGTTTTGACATTCGACAATGTGGAGGCGCTACTTCTATCCTCTGCAATCACTCATTGTTGCCACACGTCAAAAGATTATCGAAAAACTTATTCACTCCAGATGTTTGATATCAATATAGTTTTTATAGAATAGAGGCTTTTAATTCAATAAATATATTTGTTAAGGGTGTAATTAAAAGTCATAAATATAGAGGAGTTATTTTTGTGCGTATATTCGTTCACGATAGATGGCGATCTATGTTGCGGAAGTCTGGCAACCTCACGTCCATATCCTTGTACAATTTTTGGATATAATTATACTTATCTATAATTTTCCCCGATTATTTATCGCTTTATGACTCTAGTATTTGAAATCTGAATTTTTGATTGAATATTTTCGTTGAATACGTTCATTATCATTAACTTGAGGAGTATGTCTATCTCTCTCTCGTTTATATGTTTGATATAACACTAGAATATCGCTATCTCATTTGTACGCATTTATTTAATGTTACACATACACATACAACTGGTACACAGATACATAATAGTGTGGTTCCCAGTAGATCACGAAAAGAAAATGGATCAGTTTCTATTGAAATCTAAAAATTTTTGAAAATCCCCCGTATTAGTTGAAATTCAATTGAAAGTGAGTGCGTCCTTATCGTAATTTATTGAAAAAAATTAGTGCTGTCATCCCCATTACCATTTTCAACCTGTTTGAAGTGTACAGGTAAATTGGACTCGGTTTTGTGTATGATTCGTATCCATTTGATCGTCATTGAGAACATTTGGAAATTCGCCTGGCATATCTGGATTGAAACGAAATTGTGATAATATCATCGGAAAATTGCAAAGAGATAGCGTCTTCGAGGCCCCTGAAGCACCTCGCTGACGCCTGTATGGCTATGATTTCGGATACTTCAGGTGTAAGTTGATGTCCCAATTTATAGGTTAGGTCTATTATTATTTTTTCATCGTCAATTCTATCGAATCGTATTACTTAAATCGTTTATGTGAAATATTCTAGCAGTGTTATTGGTGAACGGGTCAATGTGTTCTGGAGATGGTGTGCAAAGAGGATGTTTTATCATGGTTTAAAGACTTGGAAAGTTATAAACGTATCGATGTTATGTATGAACTATTAAACATGTGTCTTCCATTCGAGCTTCGTTTTCTCGGTAGTTGTGTTGAAGAAATTGGTAAACATACGTATCAGGAGTTACGTGGCCCAACAATAAATGCCAACGAAATGGATAAATTATCAAAAGATCTTAGTTTGAGTCAAGGCCTGTTGGAGGAAAATGTACGACATAGAGTGCTTATCTATTTATCATTATTATCATCAAGGAACTATAGTGTTGCTAATTGGTTATATAAAAATTTATTAAGGACAGAATGGCTTGAAGACTATATATTAAAAGGGAATGTTAAAGATGATAGTTCACAATGTGAATTTTTATTATTATTTGTTATGGCTTTACATCATCCGGCATTCACATTCGAACAGAAACTATATTTCGGTAAAATTTTAACACATTTACTTGATATTAGGGAAAATAGAAATCGTATCTCGCCAAAACCTAGTGTATACGGCTATCCACCTGGCTTTGGATATCCCACAATGAAAACAATGGTAAGAATCAATCGTTCGAGCAATTTGTAGTTTGAATTTTATCGAAATACCTATAAATATTCCACTGTTCTAGCGAAATTGCTTTATTTAAATGTAAACAGATAAAAGAATTTTAAAATGTAATTAGAGAATATTTAATTGGTGGAATCGTTTTATCTGGAGCTAATAAAATTTATCATTTATGATTAATTGAAAATAAATTTATATAGACGATACCAGAAGTTCCGCCCATTTCAACAAAAACATCAATATCGCTGCCTCCACATCTTGAAGACACTTCAATCCATCAACAATCATCTGGACTTCCCCATATCCATCCACCTACAACTCAAGATTTTATTCCATGGAATCATCGACCAGGATTCACATGTGGAGCTCCCGATGTGATATTTTCCCAGATAATCTCATTAATAATAATAATACTTATTATGATTGTATTTTGATAGGTACCACCATTTCCACCACCACCAATAAATGTATCATCATCGATGGTCAGTCAATCAACATCACCTATTCACAGTCGAAGTGATTCACCCCATAGAAATATAATGACACAATCGACAATGAGGCCACCACCGCCACCACCAATAATTGAAGCGATACCAATAGCGGCCCCATTGGCTGTTGATCCCGCTAATATGCCGACTACAGGAAATTTTTCATTTATGTACCAACCGGAAAATGTAAAATTAGAAGATGATATTGTTAGTCTTGAATAATTATTTATTTCGAATTTATTTTGGATGTTTCCATCTTATTTTAGTTGAATTCAATGGGAGATGAACGTGTAATGATGGAAAATCCATGGTTAGGTATACCCACGAAAGAAACAAAACAAATGAATGGTATAAGATTTGGAGTATCAATAGGTGGTAATTTACCATCAAAAGCTCAACTAAATACACGATCATTTCTATTAGAACAACAATTACAATCACTTAATATCAACGATAATTGTTCAATAGATAATTGTTCATTGCAGCGTTCAAATTCTTCGAGTAGTAGCAGTTTGAATCGTACACCGCCAGATACACCAGCACCAACAACGATCAGTACAGGACCATCTTCAACATTTCCTCGTGGTACAACAATGACAACAACAACAATAACAAATGATAAGGTCCGTGTGAATGGGTTACCGCCGCCATCGCCGTTACCATCACAACAACAACAACCACCACCACCAACATTTACAGCTAGTGGTAGTAATAATGGTGGGCCACCATTAACTGGCTTATCAATGGGTGGATGTGATACAACATCATCACCACCATTACAACCAACATTCAATAATGTGCCTTACACAACTTATCCATTTACAGCAATCCAATCTCGAACAATGTTCCCATATACGAATCAATCATATAGACCACCATTCACATCACCATTTCCGACTTATCAAACAAATGATAATTCATTTCCAACATATACAATACAACCTTATATGTCCATTATCTATTCGAATCCTCAATTTCAGGCGAGAAATCCGAATTGTTATAATTGTGGCGCTATGGGACATTTCGGACAAGATTGTACCGGACAAAACATCGAAGATATAACACAGAAAAAAAGCTATATGCTGGATTTCACATCACATCTACCCGATACAGATAAATGATGGAAAAGTGATATAAAACAAGATTTTATTAAATGTTTAGTTTCTAAGTAATTATTGGCGGAGTGATACAGACAGTTACCGTGTTACTGCTTGTAATAATAATATTAATAATAATTATAATGACAATTAATATTTTTCGTATCAAAAAGTATATATCAAGTTATAAAATGATCAATTCTATTCGGTTTTTCTATTCAAAACAACTAATCGTTTGTTTTTTTATTTTTATTGAAAAAGAGCTTCAGAATTGCGATTTCTATTTTTCTTTTATAAATACTTCTCTAATAGATCGTAGTATATTGTGCTATTTTATATCGATGCAATTGTTTCAATTGTTTTCATTTAATAGAGGAATCTCAAAATTTATCAATTAAATTTTGTGATGGTTTTAAAATCAAAGTTCTCACGTGTACTTAGAAATTTTCCAATTTTCTAGACCGTTTACTTTCTATTAATGTAGAACAGATGCCGTTTATTTAATCATTTATACGAGAAACAGTGATGTTATTTATTATTTCTTGTTTAATTTCCTTTATTCTGTTAGTTATGATGAGTCTTTTAGTCTTATTGCTGTCCTTTAAATATTGTTCTGTATATTGTCATGATTTTACTTGTATATAGTGACTAGTTTGACATAGAAGTTAATTAATAAAATATTGATATATTTATAATACAATCAGCCTGTGACTGAAAGTCTATTTGAGAGTAATTCAGAAAAAGAAATAAATAAATAAAGATTTTCTAACATAATAGTTTCATTTCTCTCAATACCAAATAGCAGACATACAAACAATAACAATTCTTTTGTTTAAATACTGACATATAATTATTATAATATAGGAATGATTATAAATAATGATTCAATAAAAAGTCTTGTTAAAATAAATGAATTAAAGCAACCATCAGCTGTGCGTAGAAGACGATCTGCTTTTGTTTATTGGTAGTGATGGGGCTGTTGGCGCTGATAATTTCGGTTTACTACCGAACCATGATCGTTTCCATTCCAGCGTATCGATGACCAATTTCTCTTCGTCCGGTGTAAATTTCAAAACGGTCGATATTGCTTTTATTAAGTGTTGAGCTTCGTATTCGCGACACGATAGGAATTTGATAACAACATGTTTTAAATATTTAAAATTAACATCTTCTTCATCGCCACGCCGATTTGTCGTTACGTTCGATTGATAATTACGCGTTGATATTTGACTAGGTTGTAAAATTGCTATTGTGCTATCGATAAAATCATTATTGTGGTAATTGAATTGATTTGTAGCCGGACTAGTTCGCAGTTCTTGTTGAAGCGTCTTCTTCATATCGGCGAGGCGTAATTGCAACGTTTTGATATTCTGAAAATACGATTATTATCAATCAAAAATAGCTGTTTTTATGAGAAGAAAATACTTTATTTTTTTCCGAAATCTGCTCCTCTAATTCGGTGATGTTGTTACGTAAACGACGTTCGACATTATCCGTTTCTTTGTATTTCCGATTTTCATCTTCTAGAAGATTTAATTTGTTCAATAATTCGGTCATTTCGTTTTCTTGGCGACGTTTCTCCTGCTTCACCATTTCCATTTGTTGGGAAATTTCAGCGTTTCGCAGAAGGGCTGTATTCTTTTCCGATGTTACTCTGAATTTATAAATCGGGAAAAAAATTAATATTTTATTTAAATAATGGAACAATCACCTTGAAAGTGTCTTTTGAACGTTCAGGGAATTATTCCGTTCTTCATTCAATTCTTTTTCCAATTTAGCCACCAATTGTCGCAGCGTTTTATTCGATTCTTGTTCTGAGTCGAATGATTCTCGCAATTTCGAACGGTCATTTTCCAATTTATTCAATTCACTTTCTGTATTTTCCAAATTTTTCCGAGCTGTTTTAACGTCGACCGATGATTGGTCCTAAAATCATCAAAATTACGACATAAATTCCACAAATTAATAAAATTCAAATTATTGACATCAAATTAAAACACAACAAGGAGTTAAATTATAATAAAAAATCATAAAAATAATAAATTTCAGATCGCTTTATTTGATAATCTCCCCAATTATTATACCTAAAAAAAATAAAATAAAATAAACAGATAATAATAACAAATATATTCAAATACTGTGCTGATAATTTGGAATGGTATAAATTAAAAAAAAAGTTCTTCAAGTTGTGCACAGATTCAAACCCGACTCACAAGCTTTGTCCTAAGAAAAGTTACTTCTTCTTCAGTTTCAGCTCTTAAAGCGCGAATCTCATTCGCTAATTCCTCAATATCAGTTGTTAAACGTTTAATTTTCGTTTCTTTATTGATCAATTCTAATTGTCGACATTCTAATTCAGCTTCTAATTGTTTCATTTTCTCAATTATTGTATCTTTTTCTTGTATAGCACGTCGTCTTTCGGCACTTTCTTCAGCTGCTTGACGACTTAAACGTCCCACCTTTAAATTAATTAGATTTTCGAATATTTCCAATATCTAATAAAATATAATGACCTGTGTTTCTAAGGATGCAATTTTATCACTCCATGATGTTTTTATATCTGATAAATGTAAATGTGTCTCTTCTAAACGTTGTTCTAGTAATTTTCGTTCATTTTTGAAATGTTCATCGTCTGATGTTTCATTCGATAAACGTTGCCTTAAAATAACAACTAAATCGGATAAATGACGTCGTTCTTCTTCACATTTGGCTAATTGAGCAGCTAAAGACGCCAAATCTCTAGCCGATGAATGCCTTAAAGATTCTAAATCATCCTGAAATATCATTTTAATAAATCGAAAATTTTCCAATTTCCAAACAAATATTTTACTTTAAAGCAAAAAGCACATACCTGTGATGCTGAAGCACATTCAACATTAATTAACAGAATTACTTGTGTGATATTCCCTCAATTTTTTTAATCAATAAATAAATAGATCTAAACACAAATGAAATTTAAATAAAAACGTACAACAAAACTTTGTATTATCTCCGATTAATTCTACGTTTTAGTGCAAAATTACTTAACTTAAGTAAAGAAGAAATACCTGAACGTCACTTAAATGCTCCTCTTGTTGTCTCAATCGTAAAACTTCTAATCTTAATTTATCTAATTGACTTGTGGCTTCTTTTAAAGCTGCTGTTTTTTCACTCAATTCAGTTTCACGCGTTAAAACTAGATTTTTGATCTTCAACATTTCTTGTGTTTGTAAATTTTCAATTTGGTCTGAACTCAATTGACGTTCAACGATTTTCTGTTTGGATTCTAAAATAAATTAATGAAATTCAAAAATATTCAAATTATAATCTAAAGAATTTTATAATTACTTTCTACATTTTTTAAAGTAGCCCTTAATTCAGCCATTTGTTTTAATGCATCATCCTTTTGTTTTTCTATATTTTGTAATTCTCTATCTTTCTCACTTATAATATTACGATATTCATTTTCTTTGTGTTCTAGTTTTTTAGCGAAATCGGTTTCAATTTTTTGTAAACGTTTACGAAATTCATCCGAATCACAATTGATATCATCACGATCTAATGAAACAATTGAATTTATACTAGACGATGAGCCTTGACGTGATCGTCCACGTAAAGAATCGATACGTTGTACTGTTGATGATGTGATTTTTGATGTTAATTTCGATAAATCACTACCAGTTTCTTCTTTAATTTTGTTTTTCAACGAGGCAAACATCTTTTATTCCAATCTTCCGTTTAAACTATTTATAAATAAATTACATCAGCATTATATGACGTAGGATTGATTCCACAATGTTCAACAATAATAATCAACTATTTTTACAATTTTTAACGCTTTGTTAAACGATTTTCACATAAAACAAATACCAGTATTGAAATTAATAATTTTTTCGGTTATCAGTTGACAGTTGGAAATGTCACGTCACCAATATAGGTTAGAATTGTTAGCGCTACAATTATCCAACAAAGTTGAATTAATTACTCTTAATTGTGTCGTTTTTCGCTTATTTTAGCAGTAGCAATGACTGATAATAAATATAAAGCTACAGACCATTCATGTATCATGTATAAAACTTTATTATTATAAAAAATTGTGAAATGTTTACATTCGGTTATGTAGGTTATGTTGCATTAGAACTATCAACTTTGTGAATGACCTACTTCACTATATTTATTTTATTAAATTATGCACTTGTACACAGTATTATTTCATCATTTCAACAAATTATCGATTCAAATCAATGCTATATTCCATCGATTATATTGATTTGGTTCAAATAATAAAACGAAGTTTTGTAATAGTTCAAATGTCAGATTGTGATTGAGCTAAGAAGGTTGTGGAATAGTGGAAAAATTAATTTGATAAAAATAAAAGTTATTTTTATTATTTATCACTTTGATATTTTCATTCGCTCTCAAAAACATTAATTCCATCAAAAATGTGTGATATTCACTTCAAGTGATAGATTTATAGCTAGTTTTACAACACGTGTTGGTTTATAACCTACAAAAATGGCAACCACTATTCCATTTGCTGGTAAGTTTCCAATTTATCAAAAATTCGAATTAATTCCACTGTAAAATATTCCAGTTCGTAGTTCAACAGGATTAAGCGTCGCGAAAGGACCGCCAAATGTTGAGGATCTTCCCGATTTTGAGCCAGTTTCCAGTAAAACATGCAAAGCGTTCTTGTTCAGTCCTGATGGCAAATATTTCGCTTACGTTGATGGTCTATGGTATATTCCTATTATTAAAAATAATTATCAAATTCTAAACAATATTTCGTAGTCTGAAATTAATGGAAACTGACAAATGGAAAACAGTAGCGAGTATCGAGAATACAAAAACATCTCATTTGGCATTTTCACCAAAAGGTACATTTCTGATGATTTGGGAACAATTTATTGTAACGAAAAACGATCCACAAGGTAAACCGAATTTGAATATTTATAAAACTGAAAATGGGGAATTGGTCAAAAGTTTTGTCCACAAAAAACAAACAAATTGGTAAAATTCTAGTTTGAAATTCCTTAAAAATTTTATTGAAGCTTTTTTAATTCTTAGGGAACCTCAGTGGAGTGCTGACGAGAAATTATTCACAAGAATTGTAAATACTGATGTCGTTTTTTACGAAGATTTAAATTTCGAACGTATTGTTGCTAGATTGAATTGTTATAAAATATCATCATATAGTTTATCACCGAATGTTGGTACTTATTTTATTTTAACGCACACACCAGGTGCTTCAGGTCAACCGTCATTCGGCAAAATATTCAAATATCCAAATTTCGGCTCACAAGAATCTATAGCTAGTAAAAGTTTTTTCCAAGCTGATCGAGTTGAATTCTATTGGAATACAAAAGGCAATAATGCGTTGTTATTAACAAGTACTGAAGTCGATAAAACCGGTGGTTCATATTACGGTAAACAAAGCTTACATTTTATGAGTATAACAGGCCAAACGGCTATGATAGCGATGAGCAAAGAAGGACCGATCTATAGTGTGGCTTGGTCGCCGAAAAATCACGAATTTTGCGTTATTTACGGTTTTGTGCCAGCTAGGACGACAATTTTCAATTTGAAATGTGAACCGGTTTTCGAATTCGGCGCCGGGCCACGTAATGTAATCCATTATAATCCACATGGGAATTTAATATTGTTGGGTGGTTTCGGGAATTTGCGTGGACATGTGGAAATATGGGATGCAACAACACGAAAATCAATCGGTTAGATTTCTCAAATATATCCAGATTTTTATTCAATAATAAATAAGAAAATTTGCAGGATCTTGCGAAGCGGCTGATTCGACATTATTGCATTGGGCCCCAGACGGTGTACATTTTTTAACAGCAACAACGGCACCTCGTTTACGTATTGGAAACGGCTATAAAATTTGGCATTATTCAGGTGTTTTACTTTACGAGAAATTGATGCCGCAACAAGAAGAACTGTACGATGTTTGTTGGAAAGTCTGTATTTCTATTTATTGTTACATCAAGTTCACTCAAAAACTCGATTTTTAGAACTATCCAAGACTTACGTTCGAAGAACCTCAAATTACCACGCAGAAAATTGAAGGTATCATATCTAGTCAACCGTTAGCTTCAAAAGAAGTTTATCGGCCGCCTTCAGCACGAAATCGTCCAATTGTTAATTTCAGTTTAGATGACGATGATGAATCAGGAACAAAAAAATCAGGTACATCTCTTGTTTTTTCTCCAATTTCGAGAAATTATTTTTATTTTTATTTGAAGACCAATCGAAAGCTGCATTAAAACAAAAGAAGAAACGCGATGCAAAGAAGGCGCGTAAAAAAGAAGGTGGCGGTGATGACGGTGAAAGTCCGGCATTTGTTAGTAATATAAAAATTACGTTAAGTGGTGATCCAGAAAAGGATAAAAAATTGAAAAATCTTAAAAAGAAATTGGATGCAATTGAAAAATTGAAAGAACTACAAACGCAAGGTAAACCATTAGAAGTTAATCAAATTGCAAAATTAAAAACAGAAGATGAATTACTGAAAGAATTGGCCCAGCTTCAAGTATGATTAATTTTCAAAAAAATAATAATAGAAAATTGGAGTTTGGACTGTTACGGTTTGTTTTTATTTTACATAAATACATAAATAAAGAAAATTTAAACAATTTGCTCAAAAAATAATCTATCTCACAATAGAAATGGGTTAAGCCATTCTACAATAATATGCTACAATTCGAATTAATTTTGAATAAAAAAACTGATTAATTTACAAATTGGCCCACATTTTCAAAATAATCACGATCGCTCATATTTACAATATAAGTTACCTGTACGCCCTCTAGTGTCATTTATGAAATTGATCTAAATTAAATTACGTGATTGGCTGCGATAAAGCGAGGGAAATTTTGGACCAATCATGACGTAATAGAAACTATGAGGGCTTCCTGATCAGTTAATTTACATTGCAAATGGAGATTTCTACAAATTTGCCCAATCCTTATTTCGGAAATAATTGATAATTGCGGATTTCAATATTTTGGGTCGACTAAATACATTCAACTATATTCCTGCTCTATTCTACCAGAATTTAATCGAATATTAAACGTTATTGGATATGGTTTGATATATTACAAGTTTTCAACCTGTATTATTATGTAAATTGCAATAATGCAGTCTTATCGGATCACGTGGATCAACAATCCTACATAAAAGTCGGATTATCACAGTAAATATGATCTTTTCGTTTGTTTTTAATTTTCTTTACATTAACATAAAAAATTATTTGTCACGTTGCAAAGTCTCCACGATATGTTTCAAATATTTGTTTCTTTTACCTAATCGAAGACTAGAAATTTTCCAAAAATAGACAATTAAAAAATAAAACAAACAGTTCAAAGAGCTGTACGTTCATCATAAACAATAACCGCTTCATTATCCACTAATGAGTCGGTATCTTTATGAAGAAACTGACTTCGTGATTTACTTAATGCTATAATGGCAGCTTCATCGTTGCGCATTCGATTCTTACGTTTTTTACTAAAATTTACCTGAAATTTTCAAGAATTAAAAAATACAATTATCGAAATAACGTAAAATTATACTAACTTTAGCGTACAGATCATTCAAATCATCTTCTGTTGACAGTGGCCGAGGCTTCGAACGTACCCAAGCCGGTAGACTGCGAGTTTTTAACGCGGGCTCGCTAGCTTTCTGGTCATCATTCGAACCGACCTCATCCAAAACTTGAATTAATTCGATTAATTAATAATTGATATTTATAATTAGCTAATTATAAACGTACTGCTACTGGAAGCGTATTGTACACATTGAACTGAGAATTCCGAAATTTCCGGCATCGGTGTTTTCGGTACAATTTCACCATTTTTAGGCACAACTAACTGAATTGGCTGGCTCACAGGTCGTTGTTTTTTACCAACATTATTATTCTAGAACAGAATTTATTGATTTCTATATTATCATTTGAGAATTCATTTTATATTCACTTGAGCCGATCCTGGATGACTACTGCTTCGTGGAACAGGACACAATCCTGTACATTGTTTACATTGCCCCCAATTGGCTTGATTCCAAATTGTTGTTGGTGTTGTCGTTGTTGTATTCACAATTCGATTCGTATAGCCCCATTTAGAGCCTTTTTGTTGTTCAGCATAGACAGCAGTTTGATGATTAGCTGGATGATAATTCGTTGTTGATGATGATGATGATGACGCAATTGGTGGAGGAGGTATCTGAGTTCCGCATGAACTTCCATCTGTTTTCCGGAAACCTATCCAGAAAGAGGAAATTGAAAGTTGGTCATTGAGTAAACCGGAAATTAACAATAACACTGGTCAACAGTTATTTCGCTTCCTGTAGATTCAATAATTTGAATTCGAATGTCAAATCTGTTGAGAGATACGAATTCTGTTCTTTGATAAGGGTATGACAGCCTTAAAAGGCTTTTATTGGGAAATTTCAGCTATAAAATTCCTATTTTCAGGATAGAATAGAAGAAATTGTGATGGAATTTCCAGTTAGATTCGAATTTCCTACAGGAAGCCAAAGAATACCTAATTACAGTTCGGCTGAATTACTTACAGTAATGTTTATCTTTACGTGGCATAATACAACAACGATAAAAGAGAAATGCACAAAGTAAACAAACAACCAAAGCGGCACCACAAAATACAGCCGCCAAAATTGGAAGACGTTCAGCTGATATTCGCCAGCCTCTGGATGAGGCAGTTGTCGGTTCGGGCCACATGCTGGCCGTCAACGTAACCCACTGTTGTTGCAGTACATGACTGCCCGGTTTTTCCTCCAAAATGTAGCCCTCATCATCTGAAAGAAAATCCGGAAAATTATTGATTCGCGTCCACAGGGTGGAATTACCCACTACTTGTTCATCGATTCGATTATCGTCGGGGATATGAAATTTTGCCAGAATTTCCAAAAATTTGGCAACGCGTAAAAATTCACGCCTACCTATATTGAAATATAAAAAGGTTCTAAAAATAAAAAGGCCATCTCAATATTTCATCAACTGCATAATATGATGGTGAATATCTCGCGCAAGTGTATTTTTATGAAGTAGTTTACAGAAAGTTGTTTATGCAATAAATATTGAAAGTGCATCTATGCCCAAAAGGCATTACAATATTTAAGAGCTGATAGATGTAGTTTTCGCCCCTTGAAGAGGTACATAGCAACTGATTTAATAGTTTCCTGATCATTTCGATTGTTTGAATATTCAATGACAGTCAATACCAATTTAGTTTCTAATTTGGAAGATAAATTACATTCTAATCAAGAACCTTGAATGTTGAGAAACAATTGCCTTTAGTGATAAGCCAATATAGCCCCATTATCGTCGCAAAACACCAACTATAAAATTTACGTAATTAAATTTGGACTATTCTACGTTTTATTTTATTCAAATATGATGATTTTTCCACGATAAATAAACAGGTTCGCGTACTTTTTTGGAAACGATTGTCCGTATGTCGGAATTTACATTGCAAACATGCACGTTGCATATTGATGTGAAAAAAATAGATTACGTGACCCGAATTTTGATCGATTACAATTGTGTCATTATAAAAACTATTATTATAAACAAATCTAATAACACAAACAATTAATTATGAATAATAATAAATTATAAGTTATGAGAAAAATTCAAATTTACCTTTGTATTTATTATTCAAATCGACATATCGAGCGACTATTGGATCCATTCCAGCTCTTATCATTATTCATAAATAATCAGCAATTTCGAAATTTTTTCAAAAAAAACTATTCTAACCTAAATATGGCATAAATGATCGCGTACGTTTTCGCTTATAGATAAAAACAAATGATAGACACGACTGCAACCGGCGCCAACTATAGATATTTTAGTTGTCGTGGGGCGCCAGCGCCGCGACGACACTTCTGAATCATTCCACATGACGTCATTATTCAACCCTTCGCAGTAATAATAATCGGCATAAATAAAGGGCTGGAATTATAATTATAACAATTACGCTAGATACAGTCTTAACATAACCGCGATCTTCGAACCGATCAATCAAATGGGAATATGCAATTACTTGAAATTACTGTAATTAATTCACATTACTCGTATAGATGGATTTTACAATAATTTAATTAATAATTTTATCAACAATTGCAGAAATTTGTATATGGTGAAATAGAGGTTATTTTTATACAATGATATGGAGAAATTGTTCATACTCACATTGATCATTATTGTTATTTACAAATCACTCAAATCACAAACTTAACTGGATTAATTATTGATATAAATTGATGTTAAAATAATTGTAACAAAATATAATAACAGTGAACCGATAAATGGACATAACGCCTATATTTAGACAGCCCTTTATACGCCTGTAGATGGATTAGTGCGCCATCTACAATTATGTCAATGAACTAGATAAACACCTCAATTCACCGGATTTTAAAAAGTATAAACAAATTCAACAATAAACAGCTATTTATTTGTGATATATCCTGAACTTTTAAATTTATATGTATATATAGATTTTATTAAATAAAATTACAATTATCAAAATTAAATAAATTCTCTCTAAGTTTCCTCTCTTAAATACAATAAAATTTTCTATTCAACATTGATTTATTAAAATATCGCCAATTAGTTATTATATAGTATTTGGAATAGAGATCTATAAGGAATAAAACAATAAATAGTTTAACAATATCTAAATTAAAATTAACATCACTACTGAGTTTGGGTAATTATCATTTTTGGTAAATTAGACATCTAGTTAGCCGATTATCACTGTTAAAATACAGGTGATAGATTCAAGGTAAGACTTTGTAGCGTTTTATTTCTTATAGCCGATCGATTAGCCCGTGCCGATTTGATGATTTGCAATACCAACATTTTACAATCATGACAAACGATCATTTGTGATCCTTTGATTTTATCGACAACTTTAGCAGCACGTCCAACGGCCGTTGCCCGTGTACGAAACTTACTCAATGATCCTGGATCGCTGATCGTACTACTCGTCATACAATTATTGGTTGATGTTGTCGGTTTCGGACTATTAGTGATGGGACTATGATCGGCGGATGTTGTCGGCGATGATGATGATTCCATCATTTTATTAGCAAACGTTTTCGGAAATGTCGATTGTGCATTATTGAGCTCATCATCCGGACTATACATAATACTAGGACTCAATAATACAACCGGAACACTGGAGAAATGCTCCATTGGTATGTTCATTCGGCTATAACAACGGGTACATATTGTACGTTTGCATAATGTACATCGTTGGCCCCATGGTCCGAATATGCCGAAGCGTGTCTTCAAACATAGGAAGCACACTTTGCGCGCCTCAACATCGTGCCGGACGCGGCCCTCAACAGGCAGGGCCTCCAGCTCGGCCTTTGTCAACACATTACGGATATGTACGATTTCTGATAATGTCAACGATAGACGATCGTCTAACGAGATCGTATCTTGCCATGTTCTCGGACTTGTTAGTTCGTCTTGTATGGCTTTAGCCACATCCGGCTCTAAATTATTAACGGATTCAGCTTCGGAACTGTTGTATGATTGTCGAGAACCGGGCCGTGATTGCGGTACGGAATAACAACCCGCATTTATTGTTGCACTATTACTATACACTTCTAATGTATTACGACGTTTAGACGAACGTAAATCTATATTGTGTGCTGTTGCTAAATCGTATGGCTCTAATATATTATTATCACATATTTGTAGATCCTCAGTTGACCATAAGCCCGGCTCACTAGAGTCCGGACTATCGAATATTGTTGTTCCATCATCATCGTCGTCGTCGAATTGAGAAAAATCGACTTTAATCAAACGACGACCGGTCTGCTTCTGTAACTCATCCTGTACCGGTTGTTTTGCATAACTCCTGAAAATTCATCGAAATTATTGCTAAATCATCTAAAAAAATTTCGAATAATTACCTTGGTATCGGCTTCAATTTCCGGCCTTTCTTGATCGAATTCAGCAGTTGTTCGCGTGGCGTTAATGTGCGCATTTGCGGTGCCAATTTACGTTCGGTCACTTTCTTCAATGGCGGTCTCGATCGAATAAACTCCAATATAATTGCATGTGCATCTTTTGTTACTCTCGACGGTATATTACCGTTAATCATAATTTTACGTAAATTATACCGACACGATCTAATATCTTTCATTAATATCTCATACGGTGTTAATTCGTATTCGATTGGTGTTTTACTGTAGTGCACTTTCTTCAATTTAACACCCATACGTAATTCACCCATAACTTGGACCCAAAATTTAGCCCAATCCGAAAATTTCAATTGTTCCAAATCGGATTGTTTTGAATTCGATGTTGTCGGTAAATTAACATTACCTTGAGCCACACGTTCTAGAAATGTGGATAATTCTAGTGCTTCTGCAACTAAGGCTCGTACAACAGCCTTATAGTGGGCTTCGGATTGTTGTTTTGTTAACGTACTTAAATGTAGTTCACAACGTCGTATTACATCGGTTAATTTTGTTATTTGTGTTGGTTTTTTTATTGTTTTACTATTTGTTTCATCATCGTTCTCTTCGGCATCGCGTTCAATGCCTTCATCATCGGTTTCATGTTGATGTGATGATGTTGATGATGATGTTGATGATAAATCATCACTTACCATATCGTTGATTAATTGCTCTAAATCATGCCCCATTACACGTTCCTCGTCGTTTTCGTTATTTTGATCTAGGGCATTATAGATGACGATTCCCAAGCCGCGAATTACATCTTTTTCGCATACACATAAACGACGTGATGGATCTTTCGATAAAATCGTATTTTCATGCACATTTCCATCTGTCTGTAGATAAACATGCTGGACTTCACTTACAATACACAAATTAGGCTTCTGCACCAACATACATTCATTATAGTATTTCGCACATTGATAACACAATGCCCAGGCATGTTCCTCTTTGATTGACGAATTAAACGATTGTAATATATCTAATAAACAAACACTATCATCTGAATTTATTTTACATTTCACTTTTGTTGTCGACATAGTTCTTAATGTTGTCAATACAACACCAATAACTGGCTTGTGTAAGGCGCATTTGAACGAAAACGGCTTAACCTAAAAAATCAATGTTGTAACCTTGAAATTGACAGATATACAGACAACCCACATAACCAAAAATATTGATTCGACCATATGCGCATGAGCTGTGCAAAAACATTTGAAAAAATCACATTACACTATAATTACTCACCAAAATAATCATTATCGTCAAAATGGAAGTCATTAAATAATCATTAAGTTGCACTTGACAAATATTATCACAGGAAATTCGAAGCCTTCCTCAACAAATATCAAAGTACAACTACTTTAAATATTAATCTAAACTGATAATTCTACTCACTAAAATCAAATACTGCTTTAGAAAAGTAACGTTTATTACATTTTTGTATTTAGAGTATAAATTTTGTTGTATTTTCAAATTGGCCAATCAAATTTCATAATTGAATTGTAGCTGGATCTTTCCTTTTTTCTCGATTTTTTCTTCTTTTTCAATTAATAAATAAAAATGGTATAAGGTATATAACAGTTGCAAATAGGCGAAACAAAATAATAAAGGAATAATATTATTAAAATTTCTCTTCGTCTAGGCCATGTTTGAAAAACATTAAAACTGGCACAGATTCCCCATTGATCTCTCTATATTCCATTAATGCAACCATACCATCAACATCCATTGATTCACCAGTGAAAAATTGTAATTCTTTAAACCTGCCTAATATATCTTTCATTACTTTATTCATATTTGTTTTGAAAATTTCAACTTGATCCGGTGATTTCTCTTCTAATGTTGCAACCAATCTAGAACAAATAAAAGAAAGCTAATACACGACAAAACTATGTGAATTTAAACTATGATAATGAAATACTAAATGCCTAGCTCCAATTACCACATTGTAATCTAGTGATAATCAGTATTAGATTGTGCAATAAACTCACTTTTTCATATAATCTTTCAAATAGCCGGTGTAGGATTTTTTATCACCAAAGGCATAAGTTTCGCATAATCTATGATTCAAGACAACATCAACACCAGATTCAATACTGGCATCGGTACCTTCATCGGCTTCTTCAGCCGATGGATTAGAACCCTCTAATTGAATATCACCTTGTTTACGTTGAATTAATTTACCATAAACTTCATAAACAACTTCATCGACTAATTTCATTTTATATGTATCGGAAAACATTTCATCACCTGAAAAAACAAAGAAAATCTATTGAAATCTGTTGGAATAAATGACAGATATGACAAGATAAAGTGAGGTTAAGATTTTCTTCACATTCTAAATATGTTGGAGAAAATTATATAATAGATGAAAAATATTGAATGAGAATCAACAAAAATCGATATTTACCGGTATAAATGTCCTTGTAGATCTTCATTTTGTCGGGATGATTTGGATAAATCAAAGGATGTTGAAATAACGACCTCTCTTTGATGGGGCTCTGTTAGAAAAGGTCGTTGGTTTTCTTCTATAGGCAAACGTTAATTATCGCGCTGCGCACGCATCAATTTTCTACATTTGATTGATAGAAATCAGGCAAAAACGGCTAAAATTATAAGATTTTCATGCAATACACAATTCCGATAATAATAAAGATCTGTTAATCATAAATACTAGTAATTAGTTTATCAATACAAAAAAATAGAACACTGTCATAATAAGAGCTATTTTTAGCGTATTTAGGGATCACTAGCTCTATTTGACAGAAAAAAGTGATTTCAATATTGCGCGCGCTTATCAGAAATATTCAAGATAATAAACAAAAGAGCTAATCACATTAGATCTTGTTTATTTCTGTCTTTGCTGACTTGAAAAATTTACTTAATAAAAACCATATATGTAAATTATCACAAAACTTCAACTTGAATCGAGCTATAATTAATGCGTATCAAAATTGCGCATGGTTGCCATATTGTCACAGTTTTATCAAACTTGAAGAGATTTTTTTGATCTAATTACTCGATCACAAAAGACAATTTTTTTTAATCTATGCGTCTATGCTTTATAATTTGGAGGAAATGAGTCATAATTGTAAATTCCGATTTCGTAAATTTAGGTAAATCTGACAACACGGCAGCTACGTCATGTCATGTTTGAAAGTTAGGTTAAGTCGGTAATTTCGTGCCGCGTTCGTGTGATTATACTCAAAACAAGATATAACGTGCTTATATTATTATTGTTTAAATTGATTATCAAATTATAATAGAGAAATGAGTACGGATTTGGAAAAGAAAATTATTCAACAAATTGAATATTATTTCGGTGATATTAATTTGCCGCGTGATAAATTCATGCAAGAAAAATTGAAAGAAGACGATGGTTGGATAACATTGGAAGTATTATTAACATTTAAACGTTTATCGAATTTATCGAAAGATCCAGAAATAATCGCTGCAGCTGTTGAAAAATCAGATCATGGCCTAGTTGAAGTTAGTGAAGATAAAAAGAAAATACGACGTAATCCAGATTTACCAATACCGGAATTGACTGATGAACGTAAAAAAGAATTGATGACACGAACTGGTAATTTAAAATCTATAGTAATTTTGTTTTTATGTTATATTCGATTGTTTCAGCTTACACTAAAGGTTTCAATCTAGATGACGCATTAAATGATATAATAAACTTTTTGGAACCGTACGGTCCGATAGATTGTTGTATTCGTCGTTCAACAAAAGACCACAAATTCAAAGGTTCATGTTTCGTTATATTTAAAGATATCGAAACTTGTAAGAAATTCATAGAATTAGAAAGTGTCAAATATAAAGATACTGAATTGATACGTAAATGGCAAAATGATTACTTCACCGATAAAAAGAAAGAATACGATGAGAAAGTGAAGGCGCGTAAAGAAAAGAAACAAGCTAAATTGAACGAAAAATGCAAAAAAATCGAATATCCAAAGGGTGCATTATTGTATTTCTCTGAAATACCAGCAGATAAATCATTGACACGCGAAGATATAAAAGAGAAATTCAAGGAATTTGAAGATATCAATATTGCATTTATTGATTTCAATAAAGGCGATGCTAATGGTCATATACGTTTATCGGCTGAAAATGCAGCAGTTGAATTGATGAAAAAACTAACAGACGGTGAATTAGAAATTAATGAAATCAAATTGAAATTCAAATTACTAGAAGGCGATGAAGAAGATGAATATTTGAAACGTACAGCTGAAACTGTTACGAAACTACGCGAAAAACAGAAAGGCAACCGGAAGCGGAAAGGCGGCAATTTTGGGAATGGACGTGACAACAAACACAAGAAGAAAGATTAATTCTTATCAGCCATAATTTCACATACATATATGTTGTATGTTTTCTTATTATTGCTTGTATTAATAAAAGTTTAAAGCACATTATTAATTTGGTCTATTCAATCAGTCCTTGTCATTATTTTAATTGGAACTAGTTTCCGGCGCATCCACCATTTATGCAGTCGTTTGGAATAATTGCCAATTATTTCGGAAATTCTGTAATTTTGATGAGAATCAAGCAATTCGATCAAATGAAAATATAGGGAATACTTTGCTTTACTATATTTTTCTAAATTAATTGAATTACAGTAAATTTTGAATTATTCTTTACCAGCATTGAGCATAAAAGTGAAAAAAGAGTACGAACTCTTGAAAATCTACCATCGAAAAAAAGCGAATAGAAAATCGAATTATTTCATCAAAATCAACAATACCTGTGTTGATGTTGCCATTGTTATTATGATGATGTTGCCGGCAACAATTGCGGCAATTTTCTGCGTCATTTTCATCATCAACAATAAATCTTTACGTACCTCAATATCGGTACATTCGAACCAATTCGAATCGTAAATTGCAAATGTTGTCGCCGATGCCTGAAAATAAAACAATTGTATTATTCACAAAAAATGATTTTCGATTGGATACTTCTTCAGATAGACGATGATACGGCCAACAATGCACTAAAATAACAATTGCAGAAATAGCGGAAATATTTAGAATTACACGACCGGCGTCTATCGCATTTCCAGCACTAAAAATTGATTCTCGTTAGGAAAAATTTGGTAGAATTATCGACTAATTTCGAACTTTTTCGAAAGTACCAACAGTTGCGACATCAAAGCGACAATTGTGAAGAACAGTTCGAACAAAACATTACCTTGATTGAAATTATTGAAAGTACTCAAATACCTACAAATTAGAAATAATCGGAATAATCGTTATCGCTATTTCATTAATTACTCTAGTAGAAAACTGTGGTGTTTCACATATGATTTAATTTCAATTTTGCAGTTCTGGTCGAATTTTAATCGTCGCAAATTATCATTTAATAACGTAAATTGTATCGTTAACAACATAACTAGAGTACTCGTAAAACTATTGAATAACATCTGAATTATCATACTGCACGTAATTAGGATACCAACATGTAAATATAAGAGTCCAAATGGTACGAATTCTGGTTGATGGCAAGTTAATGGTAGTTCATCAGTGATTATGGGCCGTGATAAGAACCCAATTAGTGCAAATAACATAACTCCCATATAAATTTTAATTAAATTCCAGCGAAATTTCATTAATTTTCCGTATTTTTCTGTTGCTCCATCATCGATATTGTGCCATGTCCAAAAATTATTGATATTTCTTATCAGAATTCGAGTTTCGTCTTTTTTCAAGATTATAGTGACAATTTTGATGAATGGCTGAAATTTGTAATCGGAAAATATTTTAATAAATTTTATTTGGACGATCTTACGAAAATTATAGCGAGTGCTGTTTCTAACGATTTCGAGAACGCGATTAATTCGTAATTTTGTTGATAAAAATAATAACCAGCCAAATAAAAAACTGAAATATACGTTAGAATAATGTAAGAAATGCGGAGTTTCGATAGAGATTTTAATGGATTTAAGCCGAATATCGTCAATGGTTCAACAATTGAATTGATAATGTCGAGGAAATTCGTCATTTTGTCACGAATCATCATCAACTGAAGTTATCCGGAAAAACTATCGGCTTATTAATACTGGAAAATTATTGTAAAGACGCATGCTTCTTATCCTTGGTCTCTAATTCGGAATTCATTACAAGGACACCTTCCATCATCGACAAAAAACAAATTACCCTTTGATGTGAATTTTATTATATTTTTAAAAATTCCACCCATTCAACGTTCACAATAATCAAATATTAACTAGGTACTCCATCTCTATAATTTAAGTTTTGGAATATTCAACTTTTTTTGGGTGTATTTGTGTATGTGTGAGTGTTTGGGCGTTCCTATTCAACTACTAAATTTAAATTTCCCTTTGTTCAATTCAACGAGATGATAATGATAGGCTTGTCTTCAGTTATTTTTTTTTTTGGGTGGTTGAGTTATTTTTATGGTTTTTGAATTGAAGCGGGGAGCCTTGAAGGGCTGATGATGTGGAAACTAGTGAATCGAACTTCTATCTTCGAAAATTGAACTTTCCTATAAGGAAAATAAAAATTTATCCTTCATCGATTCTGTTAACTTCTAGAACCCTAATTTTCAGGAAATGATAATTTAAGACTGAATAGCCCTTTCAACCCTTCAGTATAAGGGTCTGGTTTTGTACTTTTCGCCAAATTTTCGTGATTTTCCAGCATTTTGCTGATTATTTTATTTGTTTGACTCATGTCCGATTTTCATCAATACTGATTCAACTCCAATTTTTCATTTTTATGGCTTTCGAGTCACATTTTCACCGTCCAATATAAGTATCGGTTTTTCTTGGAAATTTTGGATTCAATTGAGTGAAAATATGAAGATGGGAATTTTAGTTTCCAATCATCGGAACCTATAGATAGACGAATTAATTTATTGTTTTCCAATATTTATAGTGGAATGTTATCAAACAATAAACAACCAGAAAATTAACAGTTTTATAATAAACAATTGGGAAAAAGTACGACGACATAGACAATCCGATATTCCTATTGTATCAAAACTGAAAAACAATAATAAAAAAATGTGAGTAATCAAAATCTTTTCATTTGTGATAATTATAAAAAAATTGGGGCGGACTTTTTAATAATTTGTTATAATTACTGGAGAAATTGTTCAAAACACAAAAATGCTCTAAATAATGAACCTGAAAACAATCGGAGATAAAATTAATCATTAATCAATCTATAATTAATTCCACATTTTTTAAAATAAACCAAAAAGTTTGAAATTATTGCATGATATAGACAACCAGTTATACACGCATGTCGACATAAGACAGTACCGTATTCGGTAGATCGTAGCCCGGCTCTATCCATTAGTTTCATAATTATATTCCCAACAATTTAACCAGAAAACAAACGAGATAGATAAAGATAGACTTAAGTTGCCCAATTGAAAGATTTGAAAAATTTGTTGCACAATCTAATTGATCGATGAGCATAAACATCAAAGATTTTGAAAAGGTGCCAATTGGATAAATTCACCTAAATATTTACAATTTACAAAATTTCGCATGTGATCTGCACTATTAAAAATAAATTAACACAAAAAAAATTTTACATTTTTTCCGTTCAACTTAAAATAACATCACTTCAAAACAAAATCGTGTACATAAATTTTGGCAAACTATTTCGTATGTTTGCCGTTGACGAAAAAGAAAACCACACAAGTGACGTTGTGCCGGTTTAAAAATAATTTTCTAAGTCGACGCATCCAGACGCCAGTTCACTTGTCTTTGAAAGGGTCATTCAGTTCTCTAACATCCAGTGAAACTGTTTAATTTTTCGAAAAATCAAATAAACACTGACAGGTGGACAGTTATGGTTTAACAATAATTTCGATTGATGTTTTTTTTTTTTTCTGGGAAAGAAAATAAATTTTCCGTAAACTATAAACGATTTGATTGTTTCGAAAAATGGATCGTGGCCGTCATATTATTGATGATGATGATGATGAAGATGATGATGATGGTGTTGGTTATGTGCGTGATAGTCATTATTTGAAAAATTCCCCAACTGATATTGCACCACAGGCTATGGCCCTTTTACAATTACCAAATCGAGAAGGCCGCGGAAGTAGTCTATCTTCAAATGTTAGTGATATGGATATACCTATATATTCATCTGAGAATCTAACAAGAAGATCAACTCGCAGGCCGTCAGATGGGGTAAGATATTTATTCATCGATTTGTAATTAATTATAATCTATAAATTGATTAACAATAGAATAATTGCGCACTTATTTTACTGAAAATTGCGTAACTTTATCTATCGTAATTCAAATATTTGATTTTTTTTGGATGATGTTTTATTAATAACTGTAGGTATAAACGAATTTTTCGCCATATTTCGCTATATTATCCAATATTTTTAAATATAACAAATTTTTCAAATTTATTTATACGTCACAACCAATCTACGACACACCCGCAAATTCCCACCAATCAGGACGAGCTTTAATGGCCGTGCCTTCTATCGATTTTAAAAATAAACTCTACATATTTATACGTATTTACGTTCATACATGCTGTTGCCTTGATTTTTTTTTCTTATTATCATAAATTATGTCTAATTATAACCGAAAAATTTGAACTATTCTACTTGTTTTCGTTGAAAACATAAAAAAATTAATAATAATAGCGACGATAATCGCAGTCACCATTGGAAACACGTGATGAGTGACGTCACTGTGGAAAGCTCTATATCTTTAAGGACGATGGAAGGTCGTGTCCGATAGGAGTATTCCCGAACAGGCTTTTCCAAGTGACGTATCACATTCGCATATAAACAGAAATTTGTCTAAAAAACGTGACAATAATCACGAAAAACAACTAAACCAGGTATTATTAATTATTATAATTATATTTAGTCATTTTTTTTTTCGGTAGAATAAACCATAATTTTCCAAGTACGTAATAATATTTAACCATATGGTGTTGATTTTTTCCCGATTATAATTACCCT
>JAZBGZ010000092.1:78503-94344 GCA_037414795.1 Stenodera caucasica | reverse complement strand
AAAAACAAGACATCATCAATAGCTAATTAATAATTTTTCATTGTTCAGCTCTTATCTTATCATAAATTAATGTATCAAATTGAAAAATAGAACACAATTGCGTTGTACTTATATTTTGATATTTTCCAATATTATAAAAATGTTATTTTCTTCATCTATTATCATCATTAATGCCTCAAGATAATAACAATTGAGTATATACGATACCCAATTAAATATATTATCCTCATCGATATAGTTTTTTTTTTTGTTTTGATTTCAATATTCATTTTGTCGCATAACTGTACTTAAATTATAACTAAAGGCTAAATTGGTACACACCCAAATGCAACGTGGGAAAATCTAGTTAAAATATAAATTTCGTAATATTCTATCGATTTTCTATTGATTTATTTTCAAAAACTATGTTAATTTTCAATTACAAATATTATGCCGATCCTGACCATTATCACTATTATTTACTAATACAATTTCATTAAATTGATGTTTGTTTAAATTTAGTCGAGATTCGTGATAATTGCGAAACAATCGCGTGTAGTCTCGAAACACGTCATAGTTGGTAATTTCGATTTTAATTATAAAATTATTATTAATTCTAACAGAGAAAATTGACAGTATTTTCAAATTAATTTAGTAAATTTATTTGTATTGTTGTTGATTTTATTTTCGTTTTAATGAAATAGAAACAATTTTCGTTTCGAATAGAAGAAGTTTCACTGTCATTCCATTACTAACATAACAAAAGTAAATGAACTGATTCACTTAAAATAATTTGAAAAGTGGCCAAGTTTTTCATCTCTTTAGCGCTTCTTTTATAAATCGGAACAATTCCACCAATACTATTATTGACTAAAATAAAATGGACGATAGCGAAAGAGGGAGAGAAACAAATTTATATTCGATAATAGTTTCGAGTTTATCAAAATCGGAAATAAACATGTCCAAATAGAAAATTATCAGAGAGTATTTCCTTTTCTAGTTTCGTCAATAAATTCAACGATTTTATCTACAGGAAGATTCGAAATACACCCACTAGTTTATTTCACGATATAGAGAATAATTTTCTATTTTATT
Organism: Stenodera caucasica; assembly: GCA_037414795.1. Lineage (NCBI taxonomy): Eukaryota > Metazoa > Arthropoda > Insecta > Coleoptera > Meloidae > Stenodera > Stenodera caucasica. Next base: position 93,270 of record JAZBGZ010000092.1, on the reverse strand, counting down.
ATAGATAAAAACTTTAAATTTTTCTACAAATACAGATCATGACGATACACTCTACTATCATATAGTAACGACAATAATAACAACAACAAATGAAACTAGGCGCCATCGCGACGCTACTATCAAATTCCTTCACTATAATCAAAATTTTATCAACAATGCTATTACGAGTATATTGCGAATTTTTGCGGAAATTATTAATCAAATTAATCTAAATTCTAGAAGTTTTTGTCATTTCGACAATTGTAATAATCATAATAATAATAATAATAATAATAATAATAATAATGATGATGATGATAAGTTTATTATTTTGTTATAATTATAAAACCATTAGGATAGAATATTAGGTTGTTTTAGTCTACAACTAAAAACAGTAGTGCAACTCAACCAAGTGAAACCAATCGTTATTATTTCAATAAGGAGGACGATGAAAATTTCAAGTGGCGAAAGAGCAATTTATAGCCGCCAACCTTGAATCTATGTAGATAAAGTAAAATTATAACCACCGAAGATGGTTGAATAGAAAAAGATAGATTGACTTAATTTTCATTTTAATTGTAATTATCTATAAAAATAATAATAATAATAATAATAAGCAATTTACGTGTTTAGAGTTTTTACTTTCAGTCATTATTTTTCGCTTCTCTTCTCACTCATAACGGTGATCTCTTTAAAATTATTTCAAACATGCCGCCTATAGGCCAAATATCTCTAGTTATTAGAAAAAATTTGCACAATTTTTAATAAACGATATTTGCAAATCATTAAGAAAGTATTCTGCGTGTTATGAGGAAATTACTGGATTATTTTATTTTTTTTATAACTCAATTTCGATGTGAAAATTGACATGGAGTTAGCAACTTATTGGAGCTAAATTATTACTTACACTTGGAAAAATGAGTCTTAATCCACAAACCCCAGGTATTTACTCGACAATTATTACCAAGAAATTCAACGTTAAATATAGTCGAGATAAATGAAATGAATAGAAACGAAACGTCAATTTTAATAATAAGAATAATAATCATTGATAATAATAATAATAGATCAATGAACATAATTCAATAGTGATCATTATAAATAAATATAAATGAAGGAAATACGGCTCGTTGGAGACAAAATTTATAAAGTGTTAGATTGATATATGAACATAATAAAATTAAAACAGAAAATTAGCTTTACATATTTGTATGTGTGTGTGTATGGCTCGTGCGTTAGTTATTTTATATCAAGCCTTAAGCCTTTCAGTTTTTATTGTATATTATTTTCAAATACATTCACATATATGTTCCATTCAAAAAGCAACAAAGTTTCAAAGGGTGAAATTCTATATAAACATCAAAAAAAAAAAAAAATAATTAGAAAACTGAAAGGTTGTATAACTTTATTCGAAAAAAATTTTAATTCCGATTGTATAGCAAAATTCTCAATTATCAAGACCAAATTGTGGCAATTTAATAGGTATTATTAAAATATTATACTTAAATTCGATTGAAAGCGTTATTTTTGCTGACTCAAGTTTAAAAACACCTCGAGGATAGATTTTAAAATCTCTCCAAATTTCTAATTTTGCAATCCAATAAAAAATAATTCACACTTTTATTAAAAAAAGAAAAACTGTTAATTCAATTCAAATGTTGAAAGATCGCAATTCGATAGATTGTTTTTCCACACTTTTATTTTATTTTATTTTTTGGTTCAATGTAGAATTTACACGAAGTTCACATTACCGAGACCACAAACGTAATTAGATCTCCATCTATCTCTTTTCAATTCATATAAACTAACACTAAATCGAACATGTTGGCTTTTATGATTATTATAGAAAGGTGCAACAAAAATAGATTATGATACACGGAAACAATGACATCAAGATACTTATATATATATTTTTTAAAGTAAGTAAGTAAATGTTTGAATATTTGTGTAGGTGTCCGAAATTTTATGGAAAAAAAAAAAAAAAAAACCAACATGTTTTATGTGATTTAGTTTGTAGAGAAATATTGCAAAATTCTAAAAATCCAAATAATAGCCGAAGGCACTATTATTCTCTCTTTTCCCTCTTATGCCTTAATTCTTCATCTATCTCTCTTGTTTTACCCAAAAAAACTTCTATTGAAAATGTATGTGTGTGTGGGGATCTGTGTATATAGTGTTTGTTGGACAAGTAGTTGGTTCTAAAACAGACACACAACATTCATGTATGTTAGGTATACATATAGGAATCTATAAAAGAGAGGATTGGGGGCCACTGGGGCAACTTGGGGGGCTCAGTGGAGGGAGCATATCAAACAGGGAGCAGTCACCGCGTCAAGGCCAAGGCTGTATTTGTGTTTTGTTACTGCAGTAAACAACAAACGCTGTATCGTCGTCATCATCATCATCATCATCATTATCATCATCATCATCATCTATTTGACAAAATTCTCTTAACAGATATTAACCGTATTATATTGAAATTTATACGAAAAACCACAGAAACAAAAAACAAAAACGTAATCTAGTCCATTAGTGAGGATAACAAATTAGCTCTCCCCTAATAAGTTTGGACTCAAATTAGACCATTGAAATAGTGATTGCATATATTCATATAACTAGAGGAGTGATAGAAGAGAAGTAAACATATGATTCATTAATAATTTGATCAATTTAACAATAAAAACAAAATTATTATAAGGCTACCCCTTGTATTGGATCATATTTATTTCAATTTTATTGTCGCAGCGAAATTCTTATCAAAATCTCTAACGACCTCAAAACCGATAGAACTTCAACTTATTAACATTAAAATAACTCGATTGAATTAAAAAAAAAAAACAACAATTATGAAACTGACGAAATCATTCGAAAATACAAAACTAATCGCCTTCTCTTTTTCTATAAGAAAGCGAGTATATGATGTCCTGACCTATACAACAATAATGAAATACTTATTTTTAGATTAAAAACTGAGCTACTGTTTATTTTATTATGTGTATAGTTAATTCTACTTTTATACACATATACAATGTATAATAACATAAAATCATGTAATTATAGAATCTTTGAAAATTATTGTAGTATTGTCGAAATGGATTTTGTTTGTGGGAATTTTTTTTTTTTTTGAAAATATATAAAATTAGTCTGAGGCACACTGCCAGTGTGATTCAGTCTATATATTATCTTTTGAAAATATAAAAGTTTTGTTTTTCTTTTCTAACACTTAGAAGGTCGCATTTTTTATAGGACAATCACCTGCCAAACCAGGTAACTTGCAAAAATGCAGTCTAAGCAGCAATAGATCAATGTTTTTTTTTATTTAAACCAATACAATAATAATCAATAAACAATAATTTTAATTAATATCGCGAAAATAATCAATTAAGATTCACTTAGCAACAAGATTTAGATTTGATTAACGAACGGGGTGATAATTTCAAATTCCATTTTCTATTCGATTCATTGAAGACTTAACAAAATTGCAATAAATTGACGTAGAAGAATAATCAAGACCTTGATAATATTGTCCATTACATAAAAATCAACAGAGCATTAAGTACAAGAAATCAACGATTTTGTCTTGACCAATTATCTATATTTTTCCTGCTAATTTATTCTAATCTTGATGTCTAATAAATAATTCGACAACATTGTAATTGTATAAACCTCAATGATTCGTGACATAATAACAATACCTTCCCCAAGAACTAACTATAGGTAAATTAAAATATAGACGAAGTATTATTATGTTGTCATCTCGATAATTATCGTTTAATTGCTTTACAGATGAAAAATCGTAATTGAATATCAACAAAAAAAACCAACAATTAGTTAATCTATTGATAAGAAATATTCATTGACTTCTCTTACTTGTATGTTAAAGATAGTCGATCTTGTGTTAGTTGAACAAATCGAAAAAGCCTTTATAACAATAGAACGTTTTTTTTTTGGATGTAATAACAAGATAGATAGCCTTGGAAATTTTAACATTTGCAAGCAATCTCCTTCAATTTTGCACGGTAAATTCTTGCATATTCACCATTTTCTATAGAGAACCATTTCTCTATTAAACTATACAATTGTTTTTTTTTTATTATTATTGTTGGTTTGTAAAATTAACAAATTATCTAATAGAAAAATCATTAAATTGTTCTTTTTTGAACAATTGTTGATTGACAATGGTGTTTTACAACATTTCCAACATGTAATTCACATATGTAGACAACTTTTATTTTAATTTAAGACATTGTTGTTATTTATGCATGAATTGATCTGGAAAATTTGACGAAAACAATCTTTTTTGCCCGGTTATACTCGAATGAGTAACAAGTTATTTGACAAATTGAGACAATAAAATTAATATGAATATATCGTAGAACAAATCGATGTGGTAATAAAATTACTAAACATTTTATAATTTAAATTATGTCTAAAATAAATGAAGTAATATAAAACTAAATGTATTTATGGTTGAATGATTCCCATTCAACTATTATAGAGAAGGTGTTACCATAGCAATAAATTATAATTTCCACTTTAGTTAAGGATATTTCCCAAAACGAATCGATCAACTCTCCGATAAGATAAAATTGTACTATTTATACTAGAACAATTTGCAAGAGCGTCTAGATTCTTTATAAAAAGAAATATATGTATTTTTGGATAAGGGGAAACTTGAGAGAATCACTTGTTTTGCTCTATCATTTTATTTTGACATATTATTCTTATTATAAAGTCATCTAAAATGTCACATCGTTGTAGTTTTTGCTTGAACGCCCCCATTGTTTTTCATGATTTCTAGACAAAATATGAAGGTATTTCATCAAAAATTTTTAATCTACTAGTTGATGACGAAAATTTGATCAATAAGTTTGTAAATTTTGTAGCCAATCGAATCGTTTCAAATATTGATTGAAAATTTTCATTTTCAATTGATAGTTGAATTTTTTGTCAAAAACATTTGATCCTAATCAAACAAGTCTTTTATGATTCAATATTACCAATTTCTACAGATATTCAACCATTCCACTTCAGTTTTTTGGTTAAATTACATATCGAAATTCGACCACTGATGGAATTTTCAGTATCAGTTAAGGACTTGAAGCAATATTTTTTCGAATTCGATAAACTTGATGTAAAAGAGACCCTGTCCAATGTAGTATTTGCTATTTTACTCTATTCAAGTACAGCTGGAATTCAGATACGATGAATGGCTTTTGATACGCTCTTGCAATAATAATCCATTAGTTACAACAATTCTAGCAATGAATAGTGCAATTTTATTACTCGAATCCTCAACAACTGTGAGTAATACACAATAACAAAACGACCGAAAAAAAATCAACTTGCATAAATTAATTGAAACAAATAGAAACGATTAAAAATCACAAATTAATGCCAACTCATGAAGTTGAATATCTCTCGATTTTTTTCGAACATGTCGTTCTACCATCGACCAAGTCATCCAAGAAAAGATTGATGAATTTCGCATAGTCATTTATTATATATGTATATGAATAAATCCAACAAAGAAAATTAATGATTCCAACAATTGTAATTTAATAATGAGCGATTTTTGTTTTTTGTTTTTTTTTTTGTGGGACTCACCCGGCATTTTCGACAAATCCAATCGACATATGGGCCACATCCGCAGGTGGTGAAGAGGCAGCTTGTGGCGGCGGCAAATAATCAGCACGATCCAATGATCCAAGAAATAAACCTGGACCACCATTTGCCGCCGCTGCTGCTGCTGCTGCTTGTACTGCTGTTTCTATAGTATTATGATAATCTTGATTAAATAATTCAATAGGGGCCCGTGGGCCGTCCCCGGGCCCTTCTTTACTTTGCGTGTAAAACAGCTTGAACTATTCTTTATTTAGAAAAAAAACAATTCTAATTATACTATTATCATCCTACACTAATTATTATGCAAATTCTTTACATTTAATTTCGAATTTTTAACAGATAATACATCGAAAAAACTAAAATTGAATATAGTCACATAGTTTTTTTCACTTGTTCAACGGCTGTTTATCAATTTTATTTGATTTATATACATCCGGTGGAGAATATAGAGAGAACACAAATATATACACAACACACATAACAGACACGACAAATTTCTGCTTGGTAGAGCCCTTTAACTATCAGGTTGTAATATTGGCTGTTGGAAACACTAAAATAGAAAAACCTTGATGATGATGATGACGATGATAATAAAAATTTTGGACACGCAAAATCACAAATAAAAAACATACATATAGTTTGCACCTTAAATTTTTTATTCGAAAAAAATTCATATTGCTTCAATACAATTTAGTTCAATATTAAAGTTATTAGCTCAAGGATGTGAGAATAAATATAAAACTACAAGTTACCGTCAACGAAAGTGGAACGTTCTGTGAAAACATTTTATGTTTAGAGTCGGATTAAAAAAAAAAACACAAACAAATCAAAGTCTTCTTTTTCTCTAAAGTCATCAATAATAATCTTGAAAATATCGAGGACTATTACAACAATTTCATCAACAGCACGATAAAAAAAAATAAAACTGACCTAACCATTCCCAAATTGTTATGAATAATTAAAAAAAAACAAAAACGAGTTAATGAATATTCCGATTTTTGTCATTAAATTATAGTCGCCGCCGCTGTTATTGTTGTCGTCATTGCTAATAATGCCAAAATTTCGCAATTCCACTAAAACAATAACAAAAATCGACATATGCGTACGGATCCAATCAATTATTATCATTATTTTCGAAATTTAGCGAGACGTGTGAAATATTTTGTTTATTTTTGAACAACTTTATCGAATATTAACGACAACAATTCAGGACACTATTCAGGTATTCCGTTATGAAAACACGTGTTCCCATCTAAAAAGACACATGATAGACGAACAGGACCCAATCCTGCGCGTAAAAAGGTGCAAACAATATGTATATTTTTCAGTAATTTTGGCAACAATTCTATACGAAATAATTAAGATTTTTACACATAATCCACAAATTTTAGACACGCAATAAATCGATTTGTTTTTCACAAAGGTTACACTATTTTTCACACAATTACAGTTAATTCCAATATTAATTACAATAAATATCAACTTTGGTGATGACGCAAATTTCGAATTTGAAAGACAGACGAATAAAATACCGTAAAATACTAGGACGAGAGTCTCAAGTAAACTGCTGTAGTTCAAGTTAGAAGTGATAGCGCACCGGTAGAGGGCCTCATATCGCTCGCGCGCAAGTACCAGCAGCTACAACAAACAACACCAACAACAACAACAACAAAAACAAAAAAAACAACAACATCTAAACTTGATAATCCAACACTAAAATATATACACTTGGCCAAGTTAATTAGGAACTTTCAAAATTTTGATCAACAAAAACAACAACACAAAATAAATTTAAGGTTATAATTTTGTAACCTTAAAACAACAATCTTCTGTTGACATTCAAACATGCTTGAATGGCGATTATTTCAAGCTATTGTTGACTAAATTTAGTCATTATAAAAAAAAAAATGAAAAACAAAATGAATTAAACCGCAATATTGCACATACAATTAAAAAGAAAAAATGGTTAATGTTTAAATACATAGAAGAAAAATCAGGTGAAGGTTGGCGTCAACTATTTCCAAATACAGTTTCAATATGAATAAATTTCTTTTGTGTTGGGGAGTTGGGAGTATTGTGGGCTAAATTTGTAACTGACGTGATCTTCATCTTTATAACAAGTTCAAATTCTGGAATTGCAAATAATAAAATGCTAAAATGCTAACTAGAAAATCTTATATGATGATTTATTAAAATTTAATACCAGACGCATCAACTAGCTTGTCAAAAAAAAAAACAAACAACAAAAACACGAAAATCACTTTTACTGAAGTTTAATGACTGTTCAATGAAATTGTAAAATTATAAACAAAATAGCCCTGACAAAAACAGAAACATTTTTAGGATTAATGTATATGAAAATCATGTACCGGAAGATGTTATTTAGTTGTGTATGTCTAAAATTAAAAATGACCAAATTTTCTTATCGTCCCACTGACATGATTGTTTTAGAGAAGTCTATTGTTGACCATTTTTTGTTTTATTAAAATTTCATATTCAAAGATCATACAATTTCAAATAATTTTCAAGTTCGTTAAGGGTTGATTCTTGTATAGAAACATGTCATAAAGTGGCTATTAATTAAATTTTCCTCTATAGTAAAGCATATTTTATTATAAAAGATATAATTTACAATATAATGATCTTTAAACATAAACATAATAATTGAAGATTTTGTTTTTTATTAATTTTTATTTCAACATCAATAAACACGAGCCATATAGAAAATATTGTTGGGCGTGTATTATAAGATTATTTAAATTCAAAACATTTATATGAAAACAGAAAAAAAAAGAATTGTTTGTCGAAATTATTGATAGAATTTCTAATTGCTAATCGAACAAAAACAAGAATAATGCAAAATTTTGTGCAATAGATCAAAAAACTTGTTTCTCATTTCAAAATATTTAATCGAAAAAAATTGGAAATTTTTCAATAAAATTTCCCCAAACGAACGAAAACTTTCTTAATGCAACAATTAAATAAAACAAAACAGTTAATAGCCGTTAATTCACAATATAATTCAATCATTGTAAATAATTAAATTATAATATTATTATAATAACAAGAAATTTTTTTTGCAAGTAATCTTTTTAAATGATAGTTCTTTCTATACGAGTTGTTTGAAATATGATTTTGTAATTTTTTAAAACAACAGTTGTTTATCTTTTTTTTATTCTTTCTATTATTCTCATCCAGTTACTAACTTTCCTGCTGTCTTTCAATTTGATTTGCAATGAAAACTAATTCAACAAAATTTGTTATTGTAAATAGTTTTTTTTTTCTTTTTAAATATACATCGACCTCATATAACAAGTCAGGACCGACTTAGCCCCCAGATGGGAACCTCTCAACGCTCATATCTTAATAAAACAAAACAAATAAAAATTTAACGATATCATTATCATCATCAAATAAGTTTGAAAATTCACTTGACAATTAATTAAATTTTGACGAATTTTTTTTCTCAAAACATGAAAATTTAGCTGAAAAAAAAAGCATCATTAACTAAAAACAACAGGAACTTTTATGGCAAAACTTCAAAAAAAAAAGTCTTCTAGCCAAGAAATAAAAAACGGAGTATTATGAAGGAAAATATAAAAATTTCATTACGAATATTAGGACTTTCTCCAAAAAATAAAACGTCAAGTCTGCAATAAATTACATAATATACTGTCGAAAACAAATGAAAATCTACTAAGTATTAGAAAAATAGTGGTAAATACTAAATTTCATAATTTTAGAGCCAATCCTGTGCTTAGATTCTCTATCCAACGACAAAGATAAAATCAAACACAATTAATTCAACAATTTCCCTCTATTTAATTCAAATTTTGCCTTGTTTTTTCGAAAAATTTAATTTACAACAACTAACAGGAAATTAAAAATATAAAATTGTTAATTAATTCATAAAAAATAAAAAACTAGAAATGGAACATTCCCCTTTGTTTTCCAGATAAAAATAATTACTGTTTTTGTAGGTTCGGCCTGTATAATAAACGATTCACTAGAAATTTTGCACCAGACCGGACATAAACAACAGACAAACTGATTAGACATGTTTTTATCTATAAATAAATAAATTGAATGATGTCATTTTTTCATTTACAATATAAAAACAATAGAAAAATATTGTTACAGTGAAAATCATTATTCTCATCAACAATATCATCATCATCATGACCATTTCACAATAATGGCAATTCGCCAAATTATTTCAAGCAACTTCATACATCTAAATACATACAAAATCTATTTTCTACACTCTCACTTTCAACTAGCCACCTCTCTGTCTATTAATCTATCTATCTTTTTTCATTTTATATACGTCAAGATTTTCTATTAGGTTTTGGTGCACACATCATTAACTGATCTTGAAGATTTGCTTTACGCTTCGATGCAGTTTTCTATAATAGAATCCAACTATAAATTTATGGAAAAATTATTGAACAGACACCAAACAAAAAAAAATTCAATAAGCAATAAAAACAAAACGAAATCAGAAATAGTTTCATTAATGGAATGGAGTGATAAAGAAATAATATACCTACACAGCATCTATACATAGATAGAGATACCATTACGTAATCATCAATGTGAAATTATTAGTAAGAGTGAGAGCTTGAATAGTGCGCAATAGTGTGAGCAAGATGACAATGACTTTCACTCTTTTCACATGACCTGCTTTAATGATATTGCTCTAGTTTTATAACAATTTTCCACATTTTTAATTGGAAAATACTTGAACTTGATGCCAAATTTTCTAAATTTTTTTTATACATGAAAAAAATTCAATACTACCCATCCAATTAACAACGAGAAAGCGTTAAATGGAAAAAAAAATTGAAGGAATAATAATAATAATAATAATGTTATCTATCCAGTGTCAGGTCAAGGAATCTGTTTTCCAGCTTTCAATTCGATTAAACACAAATGAGTCGTGAGTCGATATTATTCCCAATATAGACTTAAAATACAATTTTATAAATCTAATTACAATCCAATAACACCCTTAATAAATCAAAATTATCTCCGTTCATTTCCTATGAGAATTAAACTAAAATATTTTAGATGAAACAATAATAACGTGATCATAATACAATCCAGGAAAAAAATGTGGGAACAATCCACAAGTTTTTTCCTACTTCAACGTGGAAAAAAGCCACAAATATTGAATATCTTCAAATACATACAGAATGTTTCAAAATTTGATTTTCATTTCACATAGTCCCCAATTATCTTAAGAGATTTTCTTATCGCTCGATTATACAATACGTGTTCTAATGTAAATCATTCAACCCTTATTCGATTATTTTTACACGTAAACTAGATAGAAGTGGGGAACGTTTCGGCTGGGACACCCTATATAATCTTATCTATTATAATATAATAATAATTTGGTCTCAAGAGTTTTGATTAAAAATTGATACTGTTTCGAATAAACAAATTGAAATAAAAAAGTCAACAAATACTTCAGTTATCCAAAAAATACTGGATCAATTTTCGTTACAAATTTAAAGGCAATAACCTCTAATAACGACATAAAATTATCAAAAAGTCTTGTGAAAAGGTCATGATTTTTTCCATAATCAAGAATTATTCGCAATTCATAAAAATAAAATGAACTCAACGAAATAATATCAATGATAGTATTGAGTCAATTTCAATGAATATAGAAAATGAAATTCAAACTTTTCCAGGTGTATAATGTAAGGTTTCTTAGAATTGGCTTTGTTCCATTCTTTGTATTTGTCGTGTTTTTTTTTCAATTATTTACAGGTTATCAACAAATATTCGATCAATATAAACATATACTTGTCCTAATAACCCATTATTATAAACAATATAAATAAATTTTATATAATGTATAGTAGTTTATTATTATTTTTTTTAGCAATAATAAAAAATCCTTGACCAAATAAAGGAAAAACTCGAATGAAAATTTATAAACAACGACAACAATAATAATCATTCACTGTTATAACAAAGCATAAAATCCTGCTTGTATCTGTAGGGGATATAGTCAATATTGCAATTTTCTCAATATGACGTCCTTAAATGAAAATATCATCATAATTGACCTCAATAGAAAATTTTCTTGTTGGAAAAAAAAACAGTGAGATTCGAAAAAATTGAATGTCTATAATAAAATTGAAATTTTAACGATTTTTCTTTCAATTATTATTTATTACAAGTCATAACGATAAAATCTGTACAGAAAACAATAAGAAAATATTCGAATAAAATTAAAAGTCAATGAACATATAAAATCAAAACCATAAAATTTAATATAGAAAATTTCAAAATATATTTAGGAAAATTTCCCGAAATTTTACAATTTTAGTGGGTTTTTCCTTCCCGAAAATCAAAAGCCAAAAATCGCGTGTAGAATTTTATGAAAATATCATTTAGTGAGTGCATTCAACTGCATCGCCCACAGGTGCTGTTTGGCATAAACATCAAATGAAAATACACCATTTACATTTAGTTTTTTCCACAAAAAAAATTACTCATACATTTTGAATCATCACAGTCATTCAAAAAACAATCAGAATATACTCCATATAAATTTATCGTAATGCAATTATTTTAGCTTAGCAAATTACGAAACCTTACAACTCAAAATCTATAATAATCCCTTAGGGAGAAAACTAACTAGTTGCAGAACTCATTCAAGTCAAATTCAAATTGAATTGAGAAGACATAGAATAAAAAATAATTTTTGTAAAGAAAAAAGAACAAATCCTGTTCTACATCTATGTATACAGGATGTCCCGAAATAAGGGGGCAATATTTTATCAGTATGTTCTACGACCAAAAATAAACAAAAAATTATCATAAACATGGACCGTAAAATGCCTCCTTTGAAAGTGAAATTTTTAATATCTCCGGAATTGGTGAAGATGAAATCATGAAATTTGATATAAAAAGTAAGCATTTGATGCTCTATTAATTGCTGCAATACCATGAGGGCTATCTTAATTAGAAGATGGGGTGGGTATAAATCTCGCTCCAAATTTTTTGTACATCGTTTTTGTTATAAGAAATTGAAAATATGATTATTTCCTCATATTTCTGGTTGTAGAACATACTAATTTCGGGACATGCTGTATACAGACAGACGTTAGTGAAATTTGACGAAATAATAGCTTTAGGGATTCGCTACATTTACACATCAATGAATAAAGAAATTACATTTTGGAGATGTCTTCAACATATTCGATATTTGATAATACTTCAGGCGATAAATATAAACATAATACTAAATAATGTAACTCGATAATTTAATTTTTTATCATAACAGTTAATTAAGCGAGTATTGATCGATTGCGAAATAATAAAAATAATTAAAACCATAAAAATTCAAAAATACCTAAAGTGCATTTTGAAATTATCTTTTTTACAAAATAATAAATTTCTCTATGCAAAAAAATTTGAATATTCACCATAGCGTAACTTTTTCTCTTATTAATTATCGATTAAATCTATCAACATTATGATCCTGTATATTTCCAGTGATTTTATCTCCTAATTAAATTATAATTTTTTTTGTTATTAACTACCAACCAATTGTTAATAATGTCGTTGTTACTTTTTTATGATAATAATCTCGATCTTTTTCTTACTTATTATTCTGCAACATTAAATTTTTCTATACATACACACAATATACATTTTATCAAGAGAAGAGAAAAAAAAACAGCAACATATACAGGATAACAACAGTGTCGGTGAAAGACCGTACAAGGCCAAGAATTAACAATAATACTCTCTCTATACATGTAAGCAAAGATATTCCTCTATTTCATATCAAAAATAATAATATTAATAATAATGTCGGAATTGATGATTAAGGTACCAAAGTTAATAACAACAAATATGGAACATGCGATATGGCACGCGTACTCTTAAAATAATAATGGTAACGATGTCGGCGCCCATGAAAAATGTAATAATTATATTTAGGCGAAATAATCGAAATTGTAAATAATATTGATTCTACCTACACGAATTTATACGAAAACAAACTAGATGAAAAAGCTTATTTATTAAAAGTCTCTACTGTTTACAAGCTACCCACTCAAAATAATAATAATAATAATAAAAAATGTACATCAATAGAATGTATACTGTTATCAAAGAAAGAAGGTAATTAAAATTGATAGTCTTCTATATATAAAATTAATTAATATAGTATGCTAACTAAAGAACCATCGCAATATTGATTGTTTTACAATGGCTTGTCGAAAATCATTGAAACGTCTATTCGATACAGAATTCAATTTAAACAATTTAATTAATTAATTATAAAAAAAATAATACTTTTTTCTCTGTATATTTCAGAATAAAGTTCCTTTCTGTATGATATCATCACGTCACAAATATACACGCAGACATAACAGTAACCAACATTTTCATATCTTATATCTTAATCTTAATATATCGTCCGTAACAGGTGAAATTTGCTACGGATGAACAAATCTTAAAACTGTATTCTTCACAATTCCACCAAGACAATAATATTAATCACTTTTATACCTTCCACTTTTTATTTCTAGATAATAATGACATAACCACTTATTTAAATGTTAATAATAAGAATAAGAATAAATCATCTATCGAATTATAATGGAAGCTACAAGACGTCCCATTCAAGAGAGAGAACATAGATTTAAATTATCGTAGAAATGGGATATTGGAAGGAATTCTAATTATGATTAGATTTAAATCAGATTTAAGTATAGTGAATTTTCTTTTAGTTATATTCAAAATTCAATACAGATGGTGAATATAGTTTATTATATTATTGTAAAAAAAAAATTAATGTTGGCAACATGTGTATGTGTAACGAATTAAAACTTCCTTTATGACAAAGAAGAGAACCTTAACCTACCCTATGGTCCATTGTGTCTTTTACGTTATATTTGATGAGGCCATCACACCCAAAATTTATGACTTCTCTTTCTCGATATAAATTCCACCATTCACTTACTCACTCTCTCTTTCATTATTGCTTTGTTTTATAATAAAGACAACTATAATAATAATAATAATAACAACAATAAGAATAATTTTTAATTGCAATTTTCTTCAGTTTCAACCTTTAATAAATATGTGAAATGTTTCCAACGTTACAATTTGTCGTTGTTGTTATTGGCCATTT
>JAZBGZ010000092.1:51762-68892 GCA_037414795.1 Stenodera caucasica | reverse complement strand
GTTTTTCCAGTTTATCAGTGAAGTTGAGAAATTTGTCGTCGAAATGACTTCATATTGAGAAATCTTCATCGATTTCAACAAATTCGGAAAATTGAAGAAAATTGCTGATATCCGGAAAACTATCAATTGTCTGATTATGAGTCATTCCCATCTTTCTACTATATTTTTATTTTTTCCAAAATCCAAAATGTTGTTGAAAATTTGAAATGTTCTCAAAATTCTTACGATTTTGAATAACGCTCAATTTTCACATTTTTGAGAAATTTTCTTCGGTTAATTTAATCAACAAAATTTTGGAGAATTTCTCCAAAATATTCAAGATTTTCATTGAACTTTTTCGCTCTCTGTTGAAATGTCAAAATTTTTGATAAAACTCTCCGCAAAAAACATCAGTTTTCGGACACATTTTCTCGCTTTATTTGCTGCAATTAAGTGAAAGTTTTCCCTTATGATTTTTTAATTTTCCTAGTTTATTAGTGAAATTGAGAAATTTATCGTCGAAATGACTTCATATTGCTAAATCTAAATCAATTTCAACAAATTCGGAAAATTGAAGAAAATTGCTATGATATTCGGAAAACTATCAATTCTCTGATTGAGTCATTTCCATCTTTCTACTATATTTCTATTATTTCCAAAATCCAAAATTTTGATGAAAATCTGAAATCTTCTCAAAATCTTTACGATTTTGAATAACGCTCAATTCTCAAATTTTCGAGAAATTTTCTTCGGTTAAATTAATCAACAAAATGTTTGAAGAATTCCCCAAAATATTCAAGATTTCCATTGAACTTTTTCACTCTCTGTTGAAATTTCAAAATCTGATAAAACTCTCCCCAAAAAACATCAATTTTGTACAAATTATCTCGCTATATTTGCTTCAATTTAGTGAAAGTTTTCCCCTATGATTTTCCAATTTTCCGAGTTTATCAGTGAAGTTGAGAAATTCATCGACTATATGACTTCATATTGCAGAAAATTGCTGATATTCGGAAAACTAACAATCCCACTTCTATCAATGAATTTTCAAAATTTCGAAAGAAAATTCTCATTACTCTCAAAATTCAGTGTAATTGATCATTATAAATATCCGGTCTCCCTGAAACTTTCTCGAGAGCCGCTCATTTAGTGACTAATGAATTGCGCGAGATTCGCGGAAAATATTCGGAAAATTAATTTGTAGGTCAAATTACCACCTGGAATTCGCCTATCGATTATCGGTATCGAGCAGCTGTTTTAACGTTAAAACAGAGAACAATTACAATTGTCTATATTTTCTATTGTAATGGCACGTGTAGAACGATTCTAATAATAACAAACCAACCCTTGAATACTCCATCTATAATGACGTCATCAAATTCCAACCCTCCAACATTATTATATACTTGATTATTATCTGGCGAGTTGTTCGGTAATTTTTCAGTTTCGTTTTAATTGTACAAAAATGAATTTAATGCGGGAAAAGTGGGTCGACTTCTTTCCATAATTTCTATTTGTCCATTTAACAACAACAACAACAATATTAAATTATTTCGTTCGTTGATTAACAAGAACATCAAACGAACCAATTTCTATTTCTATTTACAAATATAGCCTAGTCAGAAAGTTATTTTACCATTTCTTTATAAAACTAGTTTCTTTCAATTTATTATTTTCTAGATACTTACGAATGCAAGTCATGGACGATCGTTTATTATTCCCATTGCTTATTGAAGTGAAAATTAATAACATATTGTGCCTTTTTTCGAAAAATTGGGCGCATTTACTCGAATCTTCGGCTCGCCACTTTACGCTCTGATTAAATAGATAACAATCAAGGAGATTATCGCGTTCTAAATTTAATATCGTATTTATTTAGAAGAATTCCACATTACACTAGACAATTTTCCATAAAACTCGTGTCGTGGAACGTAAAAAGGCCAAATTTCTTCTATTCTAAATAATAATTTTTAATAGCCCAAATTCGAACAATTCCCATACGCGCTTTCTAAAAATGAGCACAAGAAAGTGGAAATTGCTAGTTATCGTGAAAAAATTACACTCCTTGAACTCGTTGTTGACGGAAGAAATTTGTTCCAACGAATAAATATTTCTAGCGATTATTTCAAATAAAATGATCGATGGGAAAACGATAACAAGTGGTGAACATCTGTTTGGAAAATCTGCAATTTAGAAATCAACTCCAATACAATTCGAGCCTTGACTCGATCTGATGATGCTAGAAATTTGACCTTTTTCCCGATTAAAACGACAATCTTATAATTTTTCTAAATATTATTATTTTATAATTTATAATTAATTATATTTGCGATAATTTTTATCAATATTTATCGACCAACCTTGAAGATGATGATAATGGAGTGATTTTTGTTTTAATTAAAGGATATTGCTCTGTTTCGTTGCAAATATCGGAAATAGACGGTATAACTCACCTGCGTGTAGGCGGCCCTTTGCCCATTCACCCCATCCCTGTTATTGTTCAAACTTGTTTCATGTCGCAATAGAACACGTTCAACTCTTGCCAGAATCGGCGAGTCCAGGATACCTGCAGGACGTTGATGGGCCGGATTCCGGCCACTATTGTCGTTTTGCACCAACATTCGTATTGTTGTTTGATGATTTATTGTTTTTTTCGGTTGATCACGATTCGAGTTTTTGTTGCGGCGACGTTGAGCGCTAGAGCTGGACTGATATAAAATAGCGAGGAGGACGACGACGACGACGGACGTCTACTGCTTTAACACAACACCTAGAGGATTCGTCGTGAACGGGGAAATGCCGGTCTAGATTGCGATAATATCGCTATCTCGCTCTGTTATACGGCGTATTTGTGCTCGAATTGACGAATTTTCCGACTAATCTAATCGAACGATTTAATGGGGAAATTTGTGTTTATTTTTTGTCACAATTATCAAGGAGATAGAGCGTCGCGACGCTCTATTACAGAAATTCCCACTATTCACGATTCAGATGTAGCAATTTATTGCAATAACTGTTTGATTATTACGCAAATTATTGTTATAAATGTATATAATAACAATTATCTATTTATTTATTAATGCATATAAACAATTAACACAACACACATATTTATGGATATTTAATTACAAAATTCCTTCAAACTAGTTTCCATTCGAATTGTGTTCGAGTAAAAGTGATCACTTTTACTTCAACATGCATTTAAAACCGTATTAGTTCAAAATTGGAAGTTGTCATTATTTGAAGAAAAAAATTAGAAATGGAGAAAGTCGCCTTTTATCAGGATTATCGATAACTTATCATTAATTTTATTGGCGCCTAATTATCGCGATAATTGATATTTCCACTATCACTTGAGGGCTTCCGATAATTTATCCCTTCAAAAATCAGCGATCCTCAAATGTTTCAACTCGATCCCACTATTTGGTGTAATTTAGTATCGATATTGTGAGGCGGCGGCTCTCAAACTGTTGGCAATAGAGCTGGGTTCAAGAAACTGGACTAATCACCGAAAATTCCAAAAATTTCATTAAAATATTAGAATTTTCGGGTTCACACTCTAAGCATTTGTTTCGGAAAATTTGTTCATAATAATTGAAATAAAATAGTCGGAAATTCTGAAAAAAATCTTGAGTGGAACGAGTTTCTCGGGAAATTCGACTTGAAAACTGTATTAAGAAGCACAAAATTCAAATTTTGATTCCAAGAAAATTTGTTCACCAAACTATGAATGTTTCGAGAAGAAAATCCAAACTCAATGGAAAATATTAATTTAGAGGCTGGCTGAAGAATCGAAAATTTGACCGTATCGGTGGAAAATTCGCCCGAACTAGATTTTTCGAATTCTGCCATTATTTCAGGTGTGCGGGCAATTGTTGCCGCCAAAACTCCTGCCTTGTGTTCAAATATTCGATGGTTTCTTCGATACGTTCAACAATGCGATTGTCGTCTTCGTCTTGTTTAATTTTGCATTTAATGTTCGGATTCTTCATTAATTTGTCCAAATATAGTTTGTCGGGCGCCAATTCGCGTAATAAACGGCGGCATTTCGACGTTTTCGGTCTTGTTAGGGAAATTGGCGTTGTTCGTTGGCTCGATTTCATTGTTGTTGGCGTCAGTGAAGCACTCTTCGACCTTCTAGTTGTTGTTGTTGTTGAATTTGTTGTTTTATCATCTAAATATTTGCGAAATGTGAAATTATCGCCGATAGCGTTTTCTATAGCTTTTCTCGCCTTATCAATGCCCAATTTGAAGTCGTTTGAATCGTATCTTTTATGTAGGCCGCGATAATAATAAACCAGACTGTATTCAAAATTGCCCAAATGGTATAAAGCTTCAGCTTTTTGATAAATCGCTTTCAAAAAATTCTTATCGATACTCAGCGATAATTCAGCATCTTTCAAAGCCTTCTCCGGTTGACCCAATAAAATATAGCATTTGCTTCGTGCAACAAGGGCACTTTTCTCAGTCGGATTCAGTTCTAAAGCCTGCAAATATTTACTAAATCAATACAATTAGAAACTGCTGAAAATACACACAAAAAGCTAAACGGATCGAATTAGATAGGTAAGTAATTGGAAAGATAAAGCCAAAATTTCAAAGTTGGACCTTTGTTAGGAACAGGAGACCGATATTGAGATCGCCACGGCTCATCTCGTAAGTTCCCAAAGCTAGAAACGTTCCGGGCTCGGCCTCTTCGGGTATTTGGAGGGCCTTCGAACGGTCTTGTTTGCGTTTCAATTTCAACGAATGCTTAATATCTTTCGAGCCCAAATTAACAGCAGCTGCACGATCCTTATCACAATAGACTTCTTCACGGCCGTTCTTACGGCGACGGTTACGTCGTCTGATGACTTTCTTTTCAACGGCATCAGTCAATTCTTTATTTGCTGCTGCATCATCGACACTCTTCTTTTTATCGTCAACATCAATATTAACATCGCGACTCTCTTGTTTTATCGTTGATAGTTCGTTTTGTTCCAATTTCGTATCGTCATTTTCAACGGAATCATCGTCGACAGTAACTCGAACGAAACTCTGCAATAATTCCGCGTCTCTCGCAATACTTAAACGTTTATCAGCGAACGATAATGCCGCCATTATTTCCACAAACAATTGTTATTAAATAGAATTTATCGTATAAATTTTACCTATTTTAGAAATTACTATACACTGATAATTATTGGTTTGGTGGAATTTTTACTGTGGAAAGTCGTCGAAAATAGCACTCTATTTTATGGTTTCTATGGCGACTCAGGTGTGATCAATTCCACACCACTTTCGTCACCTTCATCGCCAATATTTCACAAATCGCTACAATCGATCCAGCAGCTGATCATTTTCCGTAGGAAACAACTAGACTTTCCCTGATTTTTCAATTTTTGTAATTAACAGAAAAACTGTAATGAAATTTCAACATCTAGGCGGCGGCGGTGAATTTACTTAGTGGTGTGTTCATAAAAAGGGATGAGCTGTAATTGCATGGCTGCCCGTTATTTATAGAACGTATTGGTTTAAATAGTTTATCAATGGCAACGAACATACTCATTAATTAACTTTTAATCCGACAATTTTACGGATAATTAACGAATATTCTCTCAAAACTCATATAAGCGATATTCTGGAAAGCTTCTAGACCGATTCGAGTGTCGTAATCCGGATGAATTATTCAAGACCGTTGTCAATAAAGTTGAAATTGTCGATAAGATCGAAACTATAGAAGACGACAAGACAATCTCCGAACTGAATAATGGACTTGGAATCTAACGAAATAGATTCCGATCCGACTCATAAAAAGATTAGATTCTCTAGCAGACAACAATTCAAACATTTATGATTGTCAGCGAAATCGAGCCCAATTTACGCTCATCATTAATATCGAAGAAAGAATCCTCCATCTAATATATTGTTGAGAATTACGAACTACATCTAGTTCTATTATTTGCCGAGTCAGGAAAAATTGCAAAGCTGAAATGGTGGATGCGCCGGGAGCGACGAACTCTTTCATCACTATCCTAGAATTAATTATCAAATTAAATATAATTAGCGCGATCAAAACCAAACGTCCGTACTCTATTTCACAAAATACACGATTTATCTGAGCGAAATCCCATTATCAATTTGGCTAAATGAATTTTTGAGCTAATGAAATCGAAAAATTGAAATACATCAAGATGGATTAATTCAGATAAAATGGCGACTGTTGCTACCCGAATTGAAGAAAATTCCTATATTTCAGGTTCTCTGACAAAATGGGTGGTGAGCTTGATTTATTTATCGAGACTGTTTATAAAAAATTCCGATAACTTTGACCAAAATGAATGAGACAAATTTCGACCACTGTTGAAAGTTTCATGATGAGACTTTTCCGGGAAAAAACTTTCCATCGGGAAATCGATGTAGCGGCGTTATTTCGTTGAATTTTCCGTATGATCCCGGATATAAACAGTGTTAGATTTGTGAAATCAGACTTATTTATAATTTATTATAAATTTCAAGCTCACTTTAGAAATCATATTTTCACTTTTCTATATTCGAGTCATGTTCAATGAGTAATCCATGTGATTCAATAAGCGTGATTAATCACCTGTTATGTGATCATCAAGTTAATTTTGCTCAATATCTCGAAATAACGCTTCAATATTCAGTCGATGATTTGAAGTCGAAAAATGGTGGATGCGCCGGGAGAGCGCCGATTATTCGTAGTGATTGTGGAAATTTTCGAATTAGGCCCAAAATTCCAGCCCACTAGAAATTCTAATGCCGGATTCTAAACAATTACAGTTGTCGTTGTGATTTTCACTGAACAAATCATCTTAATTTCGAGTAGATGCGATTTTCTAAAATTCGTCCGAAAAATTACATTTTCCGTTCTAGATCGATCCCAACTACAAACAGCTATGACGATTTTTCTCTATTTTTGAGAAAAATCAAAGGCTTTTACGATTTTATTATAGAGCGTCCCGAGTGCATCAATTTAGAAAGCTTTCACCAACTTTTATAAGTGCAATTTTTCTAGTAGTTTTCCTTTTTACCTTATTGTAGGCGTAGATGGCCCTCGTTAAATTACCGGTTTTAATGTGACTATTCGCCTGTTCATACCACAATCGCGATTCGTTTTTCCGGTTGGCTAATTTGATCATTGATGCCGTACGCTGTTTGTTTCTTTGATCTGTTGTTGCCATGTTGGCGGATTAAGCGGAACTGCAATTTTATAAAATAAAAACCCCACAAATGCATCATAGAATTAACTAAAAAAGAAATAAATCTATGAATATCGTGATCATATTATTTCTTTAGCATGCACAATTACGAACCGAAACCAATTCAATTTCCTCTTAATATATTATTGTAATAAACTTTAAAAATGAACACGAAAGCCGTTGAAATTCTGCTGACTTTCAATTTATCCCGAATATTCCATTGCAAAAGTGATTATTATTATTGTCCTGAGACTCACCTGGATTTTTCGGGATTTTCTGGATCTCGTCGCGATTTCCACGGGAGACGATCACGAATAAAACAAACAAGAGATTTCAATACCACCCCTTTTTATATAAACCCATCTATCTATCTATCTTTAGGTGGTGGTAAAAGTTCGGAATTAGAATGAGGGTGGTTCGTACAGGTGCACCACAAACACATAGATGATTGTCTCTACTTCTCTTCTATGATTAGGTTTTACCTTATCATAGGTAAAAGCGTGTGTAATACACGATAATCGATAACCACAACATGATTGGTGGAAAGAAGGGCATATATATCAGCCCTTTTACCTATCAATAGATCTCAATATTGGCAAATTGAAAATGTTAAACAGTTATAAAGTTATTGAAAGACGACCTTTTACTGATAAGTCGCGATTAATCGATTGTTTATACACAATAAATTGCATTGTTTATAATAAATCAATAGTAATTAATTACAATTTTACATCCTATATTATCGTATTGTCAAGATTTTAATAGAGAATACATAAATCTTGCGACTATTTGCATGTTGGGGGAAATAAAAGCAAAATTTATGACAGCCAAGGAAATTAATTGTTCGACTTTTTCCAAAATATCTTCAAATTATTGGAAAATCTTTAATCACAATTTGGATTTAAATATAGACTAATCCGGAAAAAATCCACCGATTCCGGTCCCAACACCGATAATTTAGCAGTTTTCCCAAAGTGTTTCCACCATACGAATTAGAGACGATTTCAAGCTTGGCGCTTTATCGTATCCAATCGGATACTGACTGCGCTGTTGTGATTGGTCGAGATTAGCCGCCAAGTTTGAATATCGAATTTTTTGAAATAAACTGAATTCCCATTTGGCATATAAAATTTGAATTCTCATTTTCACCCCATCAGACAGAAATCGGTCGTATTTATAATTAAAACCGGAAAGGTCCGGATTGGGGAAATTCGGAGTATTGCCGGAAAATCTGTCCTTTTTGTGAATAATTCTGTTAATTTCGCCATTTTTTGCTGCGTTGCGTTCCGCTTGTATTTGAATTTATAAATTGAGAATTAATTTAATTTTAAATTGTTTTAAAATTTCACTACATGGTCGCCTTCCCTTGGAAAAACCGCAACAATTTCACTTTCGTACAATTGTTGACCATTTTTACGGTTTGATTAATTTGGAAATTTTTCAAAGATGTGGTTATTTGAAGTTTTCTATTCGGTTATTGATTTCTATGTAACATTAATTTTAGAAATTGGGGTATAAATCGAGTCTAAAAACTATAATCGATCAAATGTAGTTTTTCCGTTTTTCCAGAAATAAAAAGAATGATAAACATGATGTTAATTTATAATTCAAATGTCGCGTGTTCCAAATGGATTCTATCAGAATCACGCAATTTATCTTTAAAGTTATTTTATTATTTTATTTTGAAATATGACTGAAATAAATTTAACAACTGAATTCATCTATCTTGTTCAATTATCAATTTTAATCAGATTTGAATTTATGTATTATTCGTTAAAAGAAGTACATCGCTCAATGAACTGTGTATCTCCAAACCTGAACCGACTATAACTGGGAAATTAGCGTGTCAGTGTTAATTAAACAAAATTTCTATTCTAACTTTTATTCTAAAAACTAACAATCAACATCGTTCGAATTAATACTGATTCTAATCAATGAATTGATTATAATTATTACAAAAAATATGATTCTCTCCATTTTCAGACTGTCGAAATCCGGTCCAACTAGCTCATAGTTCTGTGTACGGTCACTTTTGTTTCAATTGTTTTTTCAAAATTGCTATAGTCCAGCTCTATTGGTAAGCTATTTCGATAATTGTGCCGTTGATTTTGATGATTCGGGGGCGGCTTGCCTCGACTACCGTACCGTAATAGACGGTTGGTCTTCGAATCGGGCGGCATTACTTGTAGAACGGTTTCCAATAATTTCACTTGTTTCATCGGCGGTGTTGGATTATCAATAACAATCATAGCCTTCTTATTATTATCGTCATCATCAGAATTTTTATCATTATTGTTATTATTATTATTATTTTGACGTCGTTCTAGAGCTGCGTTTTTCTTCATTAGAACCTTCGCTTTTTTATTGAGCAAATCTTGAGCTTCTGGATAATGCGATAAGGCTGCATTTAAATCGGCTTTACTTAAAACAAACAAATTCGAATAGCCTTTAGAACGGACATCGGCTGTACGCCGATTCATGCCCTGTATGCCTAATAGACTGATTTCGCCGAATACCGAACCTTCTGATAACGTTGCTAGGACTTGTTCGTCATCAATTCGGCCTCCAATCACTTGAACTTTACCAGATTGAATTATGTACATCTCTTTACCGACATCGCCTCTTTTACAAATTATATCACCTGGCAGGTAAATGACGGACTTCAATTGCAGGACGAGTTCACGTAATAGAGCTTCATCGCAATCGGCGAACAATTTGACTTTACTTAAAGTCTGAATGTGGACATTTATGGAGATATCTGTCTTCATTTTATGTGGCAGACAATCCATTATTGTGTTTTCGTCTGAAATTTTTAACAAAAATTTATGTCAATCGAAAATCCGCTTACAACGATGCGGAAGAATAAACGTCACTTAAAGCCGGAGCTAGTTAAATTTATGGCAAATCCTCATCTTTATCTTTGTCTCAAAAGCAAGTCCAGAGCGAAACTCAATTTAATAATTGATGATAAGTCTTGACTAAATAGTTTCTAATTAATAAATCTAGAAAAATCAAGTCAGCAGCAGAAAATCGAATAAAAGTCTGAAATTTCCTGATAACGTTAATTGGAAGGAAAGTTCAAGATTAAATAAAGAATTGTACGTGAGATGAATTTTGTCGGAATCTCACAAAAAAAAACCCAAAGTTCAGCTACCAAAATTAAAAATACGACCTGCAATAATTCCAAAGATAAAGATGAGGATGCTGGTATTAAATACCTAAAGTGTGTTGCGTTTCCCACGTGTAATTGAACCATAATTGGACTCGTCTTTGCATATCTTGGGGTAAATTCAGACGTCGCATATATTCCAATGTTTCATCAACCAATTTCCGATATTCAGTTTTCGAACGTGTCGCCGTCGATATAATATCGCGAATTTGTCCAATCAACAATGCAAAAACAAACACACCCATCAACCATGATAATGTCATGAACATGTATTCAGTTTCTTGAGTTGGCTTTGGATTTTTCCCGATCGAAGTTGCCGTTTTCGTCGCAAAATAAAAACATTTGATATAAGCATTGCCTTTACCATTATAAACGAAATTATTACTGCCAATACCTTGCCATGCCGAAAACGCATAATATGCGCAAGCATTCAAATGTATCAAGTACATCATGTACATTAATGTTCGAGTTAAACGAATTATATACGGATTTGCTAGTAGTTTATCGATGAAATTGAAGAATTTGAAGAATGTGTGCAATTTAAACAATCGCGGAAATCGTAGAATCACAAATTCGGGTCCAAATATTATATATAAAAAATCTAAAGGTATCAACGATAATAGATCGAGTTTGAAATGCTTATTTTTAATATAATTATAGCGTAATGCTGCCATATCAGTCACCCAGAAGCCTTCACTTAGGAATTTAACTCTCGGCTGTACACACAATACGTCAATAAAATAAACAAAATCACCAATATAATCGAACAACATCCAGATTGGTCGATTCTCGATTGTTTGATAAGGAAATGTACTCCTTAATGGAATTACCCAAGCATTATACAACACTACGAACGCAGCTATTGACATCCATATCACATAAAATTTACCATTCGGATCAATCACTTTATTATACCATAAATATTTGATGCTTCGTAGAAATTTATTTTTAGATTTATTTATTGTTTTCTGATTATGGTAGATTTCGTCGTGATTATTATCGTATTGTTTGTCATTGGAAATTGTCGGAATTAATTGCAACTTTAATGGTACAGCCGATGAGTCGAGAGTTTCATGACTGCTGATCGACGATGGGGTAGCCGGTGCTTCGATACGTTCGCGAACTTCTTGCGTTCTAGTCGAGAAAGCATCAATCAAATGCCGAATACGGTCCTGGATAAATTGTCGATTAGCATAACTAAAATCAATTGCTATTTCAATTAGTTTGTAATAATAATAAAAGAAATGAATCACGTACGTTACTGTTGTAACATCATCATCTTCAGTGAATGTTGTAGTTGTATCGTTTTTTTTTCTGTTGTTATCTTGGTCCAATGGTCCATTACACCAGGATCCCGATGATTTGGTGTGTGGTGTTGTGACTTGGTCCAAATTGAGCATCTCCGGATAAACCATTCTCTGGAATAAACAAAAAAACAACTGTCACAGACACAATCTTGATAGAAATTGGTCAAAACTATCCGACGATTCAATTATTATAATTGATCCTCAATCACTCTATCTCTCTCTCTCATAATCAATCTATATTCAACAATAAATAATAATAAAATTCAAATTAACCTAAAGTTAATTTAATCGTTTCGCTTTGTATTACTTAAATGGCAATGGTTACCTTTTTGAAACGATAAATGTTTTCCATTTCGGGTTATTAATGCGGGTTGCGTGTCATCCAGATGGGCACTAGAATGCGATCATGCCGTACTTAATAAAACAAGGATAATGGAAGGCTGTGGACGAGTTTAGTTCAAGTGTTTCTCTACATGACCGGTTGGCATAGAGACGACGCCAGCGAATTATCCTGTCGAATATCGATCCTCGCCAACCAAACCTAATAAAAAACGAAACAAAAAAATTAATTACAACTGATAACAATTATTATCTATTTCAATTAGTCATACTGTTCCTTCGAATGATGAAATGGCGAAATATGTGACAATTTCCGGAAATTCAGCCCATCTTTAACGGAAACCACCTTTATGTCTATCAGTATGGGGGAATTTCCGCGATTTCTTTCCTGGAAAATTTTATCTCGCAATTATTGATGGTGGTTTACTTGCCTGTCAGTCCAGATAATTTTTGTAATTTACCGCTGATTATCGGTAGGACTTTCAAGAATTTACATCTCAATTAAAAATAACGTAATTTTTATTGACATGAGAGTTTTGAAATTGTTAACATTCAAACAAATTTACAAAGTTAATAAATTAAGAACAAGGAGTTAAAATTACATTAAATGCAAAAAACTCAATTACAAATAATAATTATTAAAAATAATAATAATAATCAAATAATAATAATAATAATATACAAGACGAACAAATATCAAATTTTGATAAAAGAAGCTTAAACTAATTGTAAGCCAAACTGTAGAAACTCTTACGAAAACCTCAATGTTAATTAAAATCCAAAAAATAGTAGAAAACTAGAACTTTACAATATTACAAAAAAAAATTTGATAATTTTACAAATGCCCTGTCTTAACTGTTGATTTGTTATTATAATTATCATATTTACACTGTACAATTTAAAAAAGCACAAAATACCCAAATAAATACAATAAAAAAAATTTATTAATAGTAGAACAACCCTGCATTTTTAATTATTAGAGATGTTTTTCCACAAATTTCAATCAAAATTTGTACTAACTCAATTAAATTATAATAATAATAATAATAATGGAAAATTGATTGTCTTTAAAAACCTTACAATTAATTGTGAACAAAAAGAAAACAAATATTAGAACATTGGTGTTCGATTTTTGAAATTGCTTATAAAATTTAAACAGTCTTAAAATTGAGATTTTAGTTATAAATTGTTTTTTTCTAAATAATTTTAAATAATTATTGTACAAAGCCGGAAGTATAGATTATCGTCGTAGAAGTGACGAATTCAAATTCATTCTAGATGCTAATAAATAATTATCATCGCCAATTGGAGCGGCCCTACAAAAAAAAAATAGAATTCTGAACTAATATTTCTAATATAAATGAGCTATATAACTTCGCCATCTAGTGCTTTTTATTAGAACTATCATTTGCTATTAATTACATGATTGGCTTTGGGAGATTTAGACCAATCACAATAAAGACCATATTTGTTTCATTTAGAGACCACTAGATGGCGCATCATATTTTACGGTGAATAAGTGAATCTTATACTATGTAGAAAATAAAAAAAAATTGAAATTATACTTACAAACTGCCATATTTCGTATCTCTAGCTAATGTACACATATAACTATTATGTTTCGTACTAATTTCTATAGCTATTTGTTTTAATTCATCTAATACAAGATAACTTTGGGCTATTGTATGTATCCCATTTGATTGCCATTGTATTGTATCTTCTAATTTCGCTTTATGTTTACACATCAACATTTCTAATTGATGCATATGTGAACAAATTAAGGAATGGATACGTTGTAGATCACGTTCCGGATCTAATGTCATATGTAAATTACTATTATCAGATATAGAAACTTCACTACAACCTTCAGCTAATTCATTTTGAGATTTACAACTATAACAATAACATAAATTAGTAAATTATAATATAATAATAAACAAAAAAAAAAAATACCAAGACCATTGTCCATTGATGAAAGCACTTGGATGGTATTTTGTTAAGCGATTACGATTAGTTTGGCAAATTTTCGTTAATAAATCAACCCATTCTTTTTCTTCAACACAATTAGCAGCTTGTACATATAATGTACGTGCCGGTTGTACAATTTGGAACATATTTTTCATTTTAAATGATTTCTCAGTTAAACGTTCAACAGCTAAAATATTCGATAAAGGTATCACACATAGAGCATCACGGCCTAAAAAAATTCAAAATAAATACTGAAAACTAATCAAATCACAACAAAAAACAAACCTCTACTTTTCGAATAACTCAAACTATGTGTTGTTAATTTGAAATAACGTTGCTTGAAATTCTTTCTACCGAATCTCTTCCTACCTTGCGCCCTTTTAATCATCAACCTACAAAACAAAATATACAAAACAACATTAATTTACATAATTTCGATATAA
The DNA here is from genome assembly GCA_037414795.1 of Stenodera caucasica. Taxonomy (NCBI): domain Eukaryota; kingdom Metazoa; phylum Arthropoda; class Insecta; order Coleoptera; family Meloidae; genus Stenodera; species Stenodera caucasica. The sequence goes on along the minus strand of JAZBGZ010000092.1, from coordinate 54,485 downwards.
ATTGGATTACCTCTTTATAATCCTTTGTTAGCATTTTTGATTATTATAAAGAAATTTTCAATAATTATAACAAATGACAATAAATCTAGATAGAGACTTACCCTTCTTTTAGAATCACAGGTGTATCATTATCGATAGTTTCCGGATTTGAAGTTGCTGAAATTATTTGTAAAAATTCACGTACAGCTTTCACATAATCATCTGTATAAAATTCTTTATATAAACATTCCATATATTCTTCTTTACAAACTTGTTGTGTAGATCGACAACTAACTAAATTACCTAATGATTGTATTGTTTTCGATATTAATGTTAAACTTCTATTTGTTTGACAATCCTTCAATATAAATTAAAATTTAAACAAATTAAAACAACAAATTATTGAATACTTACAATTTGTTCTGTAGTCAAATCAAATAATCTTGGTCCTAATATAGCTGGTGCGAAAAATCGCAAAAATATAAAACCAGATATAACAGAATAACGTACTTCACGATTATCGGGAAAACGACGTACAGCTATTTCTTTCAAATTATGAAATATTTGACACATTAATACGGGACAATGGACGGCACTTTCTGTTATAGCTTTAAATACTTTCAATATATAATTTTTTAAATTATTCAAATTTGTTTGTATTGTATTTGTATCACGACAACGTGCTGGATCAATTTCACATGATTTCTTTTCATTTATAATCAATTCTAATATTGGACGTAATGTTTTATGTAAATATTGTAGACCAATTAAACGCATAGCCTCATCCATTATTTTCGATACTAAAGTATTGCCGCGGAAAATCGTCGTCGGATCTCTGGAAAATATCAATTTGGATGAAAAATCGCCTACACTTTCCATTCATTAAATTTTATATAATGAAATTATGATATTTGTAAAGCCCACACAAACATTATAATAAATTTGAATATAAATCACGATTGTTAATAACTAGCACCTACATTAAATAATCATTATGTAACAAAATAAATAAGAAAAAACTTACGTTAATATTGAAATTTCAGCATCCGCTAAATTCTTAATAATTGGTACAATTTTATCATTATGCATAAATATTCGAACTAATGGTTGAGCAATATCCATTTTACTTGATATAATTTCACCTAATAAATAAACAGAACTTGCAGTAATAGGCTGTAAAAAAAACAAACAAACAAAAATCAATCAATCAATTCTAATAATTGAATCATTCAAAACTAACCACATCTAAACTTTTCAATAATAATGATTTAAGGGATGCATAAATATGTGGTGGAAAGACACGATCTTCATTATATTGTACTTGAAGACGTAATGAACCTAGTGAATTATCTTTGGACAATCTTGTACCTGGTGGTGTTGAATGTGAACGTGGTGAATGATTTCTTGCTGATCTAGGCTGTAGATAATACCTAGAAACAATTGCAAAAAAAAAACACTAAAAATTAATCAATAATAATAGCTAATTTTGACGTAATTTCGACGAAATTATTACGTAGAATGAACCCCTAGAATTTTTGCAATGACGTCAAAATAAACTCCCACAGAATTTAATTTAATCAACAAAAAATAGAAATGTAAGTACAAATTTTTTGTTCATTATTTATCTCATTATAAAATCGACAGAGTTATCGGGTTTTGATTGAAATAATTCTATGTAATTATGTAAATTGACTAATGTACTTATCCGTAGATCTCGATTTTAAATAGAAAAATATTCTACTGATTAAAATAATTATAGTTGATAAGTAGACAATACTAAATCATATGAAATTAACAAAAACCACAATATCAAGGCTTAGGTTTCATTAAATTGTAAAATATGATTCACGAAAAAAAAAAACAAAAAGGATGGGTTTGTGGCTAACCAATCAATTTTCTACTTTTTTGCCGTTTTGATAAAAAAATTTCTATAATAATTCCCATCTAAATTTGAATTTTAACAGAAAATAGAAATTTTCATTGCTAGTTAATATTCGATTTCGGTTATTTTTTTCAGTCGTTGTGTCGGCTTTTTGCTACTTGAAAAAAAATTATACAGATTGGGGAACATTTTTTTTGTTGTCCGCCTACAAATTTTATGAGAGAAAAAAACCTACGCTAAAATATCGAACATATCCATTTCAGAATGATCTAAATAAACTTTTATAATTGGACCCTAAAAATAAAAAACAAAAAACAGTTCGAAACTACTTGATAAATAAAATATTTTTCAACAGTTTGCAATTATAATTTGCAACATAATAAATAACATAAAATAGATTCAAATTTTTTGAAATACAAAATAAACAAATAATTTCCAAAATAAATAAGATCGAGATGTCTGTTTACACGTCGAATTAGTGAAGAAAAATATTATTATAATCCGCTGTAATCTAATTAATTTCGATATATAGGAATTTTCTTTTCACTATTAATTAAGAAACAAGAAAAACAATTGCGTTTGTCTTCGATTGATAATCCGATTTTTCAATTAGAAGAATTACCTAAATTAATTAAAGCAATGAATCATCAAATTTTTTTTAACCAAGCAACAATTCTTGCTTATAATTCGAATGAATAAGCATACCTTGAACTTGTAAAAAAGTCAATTTTAATTACACTGTTTGAGTATCGGAGAAAAAAAACTACATACAATTTTTTTCGTTGAATTCATACAATGACAGGTCATATGAATGAATGAGGAATTGATTACCATTGATTAATTCATAATGATAAAAAACACT
>JAZBGZ010000092.1:26436-51690 GCA_037414795.1 Stenodera caucasica | reverse complement strand
GCATTTTGTTGTTGCATACCGCTTAATTGAACACGAACTTCGCCTAAAAAAATATCACCACTCATACCAGGTGCATCATGCCATATAGATACATTCAATTCACATATTTCAACATCACTATTACAATTATCTTTCGACCATAATAAACTATTATCTTTATCACGTCCTTCACAACTATCAAATATTAACACTTCATCAAATTGTGGACATGTTGTCTTTTTTCGTACTTTAGTCCGTTTCGATATACGTTTACCATTTGTATATGCCACACATGCCACAGCATAAGGATCACAACAACCATTTTTTAATGTTAAATCTAAACATTTACATACTTGAACTGATAAACGATAATTATTATTTGTTGTATGATTTAATTCTAATTCTATATTAATTTTGCCTTGTACTTCCGAATCAACATCAACTGGACGTATAGCAAACCAATGATCTTTATTATTATATGAGGATAGTTCTTCACGTTTTATTGCAACTTTACCTAATACTTTATTCTGTTTCAAATGTCTATCGCGATCGAATACGTAGATTGAAAAGAAACGAAAATGTCGGGGCACATCGAATTGGAATTCTTCACCAAAAAACGGACTAAAACACAAACAAAACCGTAAATAATCCTATTATAAAATCATCAAAACAATCTACTCACTTTAAAGTCTTTTCTACCGTTTTTGTCCGATAAATCTCCTCCTGATCCAACGATAATGTACAATAAACATCTCTTGCAGCTGATGATATATTCGAACGTGGTAATAACTGTTTCGCCTCACCTACAAATATATCATAATTTTTATTTATTTATTTTTTGTTTGAATAAATAACAGTTTTATTATGGGTGTTTTTTTTTTATGTGAAAAGTGCCAAGTTTTTTAATTTTTCAATCAACGGTAACCTCAAAATGTCAACAAATTGACATTTCTTATATTTGAAAAAAACAAATGAATATCAACATAAATGTCACAATATTGCCAACATTAAACAATCGATTAATTATAAAATAAACTTTAATTATTTTTCAATTATAATTAATAAAATTGTATAAATAACATACCGATTTTAATTTTTAAACGTTCCTCAATTCGAACTGTATAATTCTCGTCCGCCATCTTTCTCACTACTCCATGTTCGACTGTTGAAAAAATGAATGGAGGTACAAAGACGGTTTGACATGAGTGGGTAATAGAGAATTTTATAATCGAATCGTCTTAGATTTGTTATTATTTTGTTTTTAGTTATGTCACTTTTGTTTTTCTTTTCGTCACAGTTCACTTTGATTAATATCGAAAAACGATTAGTGTAGGTGGATGATTTATTTTATTTTAATTTATTATTTTTTTTTGTAATAATGATCAGGGTGCACCGTAATACACGTGGTGATGTGTCTGTGTGTGTGAGTTCGTCCGGTCCGGTGTGCCCCTCTCCGATTTATGAATGAATTTGTATCTGTGTAAGTGTAGATCGTTTGGGAAGTTGTTTAATTCTACGCACTCTCCAACTTTTATATGAATGAGAAAATCCATGTATTTTTAGGTAGATTCTCAATATAATTGAAATTAAATACGATAATATTCGGTTTTATAAGGCCACGTGTGCTTGTTTTTCGGAATTCAACAGAATAACATCCGTAATTGATATTAAAAATTCTCAAACTGAGTAGGCTATGGAGAGAGCGACAATACTACCATATAATAAAACAGGAGTGGACTCGATTTTTTACGGCCCGGATATCAGCCAACGCATGAAATGACACAGTAGGCTGTGGTTTTTATTGATAGATTACATTTTAAAAATAAATCAATTTCCGACAGGGTTCTCTCTTTGACTGTATTAACATTCACATATGGCATCACCTGGATTGTTTTAGTTAAATGTGGACCGGGCCAAGTTAAATATTGCCGAATTGTCACTTGTCAAATAGAACATTTCATGGTGTTTTATCGAAAATAAATTATTTTTCAATCTATTGAATTTCTTAATTATTATTATGAATATAGTTTGGCAAGTTTCGATATCATAAGACTTAATGTTTGTTTTGGCCCAAATTACGATAAATATTTGTTCTCATAATTGTACGAAAATTTACCGAAAACATGTCGAAATCGTTCTATTCTTCTCGAATTGAGACGTAGGAGCACGCAGATAGACCAACGCCTTTTTGGTTAGAGAAAAATTAAGTCGAAACAATAGAGAATTGGCCACACCGACTCACAATAATAATAATAATTATAATAATGGTCATTATCTCACGATATTATTATAACGAAAATTTTTCGACAATAATCTGCGTTATGGGAGATTGCCTTCAAGTAAATTAACGCGTGCACAAAAGAAACTGCAATATATAATTCTTCTTTTTGAACGTAAAAAATTAATGAATAAAAATTATAAATTGGCGTCTTTGTGTTGATGATTTTCACATGAAATATTATCCATTCTTTTTCTACTATACGTTGTCTATAGATTGAGATCGGTGGAAATTTCGGAAAATCGACACAATTCTCCAAAATGCCTCATTTCTCATTGTATTTTCGCCATTACGTAATCTTTTATGAGTAATTCATTATTTCGTCATTATTAACCAGTGAACATTCACCTATTTATTTATTTTACAACTTCTGTTTCACCTTCATTGGCTATTTATGGAAAATCGTCGTTTAAATCAAAAGGACAACAATTAACTGTATTTGTAATTTTCCACAACAGAAAAAAATAAATAAAAGAAAGCCCAAATATCTCACAACTATTTTTCAGGTTGAATTATTGCCATTATTTTTCCTTATTCTATTAATGCCAGAAATCAGGAAATCTACTTTTTTTTATTTATTTAGTTTTTGTCAAATAATTCACAAACAACCCACACGGAATTCTATTACAATAAATTACTGTGTTTTTTTTCTCTTTTATGTTATTTTTATTCACGAAAATCGTTTCATTTCAGCTTCGAAATTACTAAAACAAAACACAGAGAAATTTGCCGAAATTTAGGGCAATTATACCTTTCAGTTTCGATTAGTTGATCCAAACTCAAGTTGGCCCAAATTTGGCCTAATTCTATCAAAAATAAAAACACTTCATTGATTATTGAGAATCCGTATTTTCCGAAAGCTCAATAACTAAGGGGCGGATTTTCATGAAGCGCCAAATTCAAATCTAATTTTTTACCTTGATCTGAATTTGGGAAAAGTCTGATGAATGCCCAACTTTTAGACTTGCTAGGCGATTTCCAGACTGTCGTCCGTTATTATCGTAAAATTATTCACTACTGGCTCCCAAAGAAGTGGAACACACGAAATTTTGGGTACAGTTCTTCCGCTTCCGGTCCAATAACAGCCCATAATCCGAATGGAATTTCAATCGGATAATTAACATTCAACTTCCAACAACTGTAATTATTATGGTATTTATTTCGAAGAAAAATTCGAAAAATGTTGATAGAAATTGTCTGTGTAGAATTAGGTTGTTCTGTAATTGTGGGAAATTTCATAGATTTCCATGGGAAATGCTCTTATGACAGAATTGAGAAAAACTGGTACAATATTGATAAGAATTGTAGAACGTGTCGAAACTTGTGTGAATTTTTTCATTGATAAACAAATAAACAAATAAAAAGAAATTAAATACGAGGCCTTTGAATTGAATCAACAATAATTTTCTCTTCTTTAACTCGTAATTTAGAAGAAATCGAGGAAATTGTCGGCACTAAATTGGAGCGAGGAGGAGGACTAGAAAAAAAATTTAGACGAATTCTCCTGTTACATTTCCGTTATTTTAGTACTAGTTCGTCACTTCCTGTGTTTTTATATTTGTGTGTGTGTGAGAATATGTGTGGATGTATTTAAATGACATAGGGCATGGTCGTGTGATAACTCGTTCCATCTCTCAAAATGGCGACACACAATTTTTTTCGAAAAAAAAAAAAACAATATTATCAATACAAATAATAATGATAACTATGATAATAAATGCAAACAAAGTATTATTGTTGGCAATATCCGGATGTTGATTTTCTCATGGCCCCCTATTCGATCGAGAAACGTAAATGGCTCAAATCGATTATAATTTCATTCATTGAATACGAAAATTGAACGAAAAGGTCACAAAATAATCATACGACTTACGCATATTCGTTGTAAAACTTCCATTGAGTCAACGAATTTTTTTTAATTATTTTTATTATAAACAATTTCACGAAAATATTTGTTTGAACCGAGTAAATTGTGTGAGAAACTGCCGATATCTATAATTATCTTTTTTATTTCTCATTCTTTAAAGACTATAAAACAGATTTAATCTGACCGGAAACGGATATGATTATGGATTATTCTAATCGTTCATACCAAAAACAGAGCAATATTTTCGAACGTTTCGAATTATAACGAAGTCGCCAAGAATTATTGTTAAAGTACGCAAAATAATGGGAATTGGAAATTTTGAGGAAATGGCGGAAACGGAAACGGCGGTTTTCGTGTATTCTCAACTATATTTGAGGTTTCCAACATCAAACAAAATTATAAATTTATTTCCAAGATTGATTACAATTGATTATCATTAATAAATTTTTGTTTGTCATCGGCTCCTTATCTGTACTATTTCCGGCATTATCGATTAATACCATTATTATTAGAATTTCAATTATAACTATTGGCTCTTTTGTTGGTAATCAGATGAGTCAGTTTTCGTAGATTCCAACTAATATATTCGATAAATCAATTAATAGGGAAATATGGTGTCGAATGGGAAATTTTGAAAATTACTGTTAAATATTTCTGTAAATGCCGTACTGACAAGATCGCTGATTAACGGACGTAAAACAACAAAACCGGGCTGCCATGCTGTATTTATGATCCAATCCAGTAAATTTTCTGGAATAAATACAAAAAAATTCAATTAAATCGTAATTCAGCCATAATTTAGGCAACCAAATATGCGCGCGAGCGTTGAATAAGCGGCTATGCGAAAGGAAAATTGGCGGGATCTGGACAGGCTGGGCTTCGGAATTTTTTCAGCCCACATTCCAAATTATCCACTTACCGACAATAGTGTATCCTCGGGCCAAATTTCCAATGTGTAATTGTAATCGTTTGCATGTTTGTACATTAATTTTCGTTTTAATCGGTGCATTATTATTGATCAATTTACCAGATTGATCACGTATCGATTTTCTTGTTAATGTTGTTGTTTGTGTGTAATCATATAGTGATAGATTCCAAAAACCGGAATTTATAATTTTCATACCGAAAAATACACCATCAATGTCATACCAACCATTCAAATATTTATCGGGGAAAAATTGGGTGTATTGCAGCTGTTGTTTGGGAAAATCAAACCTACCATGGAAAATAAATTAGGATAACAATTAAATTATAGGCGAATTGTTTACTTTAGTGAACTGATTTGTGATGAAGTCCAGCCCGATTCGGTGACATTTCTCAAAATTAATTTGTAATTGAAAAATGGGGTGCTGCGTTTTTGCGGGACTTCTCTAGCGAAGAACGGATCAAATGGTGCTATTCTATAATCCGGTAGACCTGTTTTCGATTCAAATGAATTGTAATCATCAATTATTGAAATTAGCTACCTGTTTTGAAATACGGTCGTAAATTGTTCAAGCCATCTTTGATGCAATTGTCGAAACCATCATTGTTTGTTTTACAATTGGAAAAGAAATCAGCTGAAAATTTCACATATTTTCCACAATTAAAAACTAATTTGTTGATTATTTATTGTTATTTCCACCATTATTGTTAGTTGGGATGAATAGATGGAATTAAATATTAATTATAATGAGGTAGTTTTCACTTGAATTGATGCAAGTCACGTATAAGAGTTTCACAATTTGTGTTTCATTTTTCTAAAATTATGTTTATTATTTTTTCGCTTTAGGTAACAGTGAAAAAATGATTATACAACATGTGAAAGTTTGAGAAGAATTCTATCACAATTCGAGTGAATTTTTGAGGGAAAATCATCGATTTTTCTCACCTAAATCAATTTGACTCTTCACAGAAGCCAAAAATACCAACACTAACACTAAATTGAACATTATTTTAGTCATTTTTAAATGAATTCAATTCATTGTTTTCTCTTAAACGGGTTGATTAAAGTTATTTTAACACTACGACTAGTTTGAATAAAGTGTAGAGATCGAATGGACGAAATATTTATTCTAGATACTTTCGCTTGAATTTTTGTGTTTTTCAATTTTTCGATAGCTTCTTGGAATTGTGATTGAGAAATCGCCGAATTATCCAACTTTTAGTGAAAATCGACCGTCAATAAGAAATTATCACTGAAAATCGAGTAGTTGGAGATTCTATTGTGACGTCACTTCTCTACCAATTTGTCAAAAATCAAAAATAATAAATAGTAATTATAGTCGGAATAATAATAAAAAGCTTGAAAATCAAACACAACTATTGAATTCAAATATGGCGCGCTTCAGTTGATTCGATCTAGGGGCTTTCTCGAAATCTAGTGATTTTCAGTGAAGTTGACAAGTATGATTAGAGCAAATGCCCCGCCTTTTTTTAAATGAAATTATGCAAATTATCATTTGAAAAATCTCACATTTTATGATATGTGCGAAATACCAACTTGACATGTGTAAGGTCCTACATCATTTATTAGTCTTTTAGAGAGGCGGGCAACCAACAATACACGCGTAATAGAATTTTGACCATTTCAGGATAAAACAAGAGATATTTCCACAAAATAGCAATATTTCCCACAAAATATTCATAGAATCGGAGAAATTATGATGGTTGTGATGAATGTTCGGTTTTGGAATCGAATGATCTCACGAATATTTGAGGTAAAAGTGAGAACTAGTCGTGGAGAAATGGCTATTCCAAGTTTAATAAAAAATAAAAAAAAAAAATACAAAATCTCACCTTTACTTATCACTCATCAACTCATCAGTGAGACAATAAAATTGTGTAATTTTTCGAAAGTCAAACAAGTCTTTGATATTTACAATTATTCAATTGTTGCAAAATCAATAAAGCTAGAAATCTTCGAATGAAAAGAAGTTTCTCTAAAACACTTAATGGAATTACAACTGAAATTATTACTATTATTGTTATTATACTCATTAGTAACAGATCTTCAGTTTCTTTGTCAATTTTCGAATTATCTTTAAATTGCAATTTTTCAAATTCTTTTCAAAAAAAAAACATCTTCTCTTCAAAGATTAAAATTATATTAAAATTATTGATGGTTCAATTTCAAAAAGTTTATAGGCGAAGTTTATAACTCTGCCTACTCGCAATACTGCATCCTACTATCTAATTGATGTTGGAGAAAATTTTGTAAAAAATATTCGACTATAATTAAAAAAATGTAATTAAAAAAAATTTAAGTATCCATATGACCTAAATGATCATCTCTAGAAAGAAGAACGCACATTACCGATAATCAGATAGGTTAATAGAGCTCTAGACACTTGTTATCCTCGATTGATGATCATCAAAAAAAAAAAAAAAATAAATAAAAAAAAAACGGTGTTTCGATGAGTGGACACGCGGCAGAAGCGAAACTCCAGAAGCTTTTCTATACAGATTCCGCAAAGCATTATGGGAATTGTGAAGGGTCTCCAATAAAAATGTGATGCAGAAATTGAAGGTCGAAAGATGTCCAATTTTCAAGAATTTTCGAATTTATTTCAAACAATTAGAAACTACTCACCTTACAGGTATAATATAAATAGAAGATAAAAAACAAAAGAAATACACAACTGGCAAAAAAACAACATACTCAATGATGGATTTGTCCAAATTGTTCAATTTTGATAAAAATAATTATGTGGAGATTCTTTGACCCTCAATTTCGGCATCTCGTATTTTTTTTGGCCAACAAATAAAGAGACCTTGTAACTTATATATAAAGGTATTTTTCTACTGTGAATTGGAACTCTATCTTTATAAAAGTGATCCAGAGAAGAGAAAGTGAAAACATATATGAATGTGTATTTTATTTCTTCTTGGCTCATTTATTGAACATACATCACATAGATTAGTAGCCTCCACAATTTCTTGTTATTATTTGTTATTTTTTATCAAAATAAAAATGTTTAAGTTTGATTTATCGATAATTATTGGGATTTTAATCAATATTGGCAGTTCTAGAGCGATGATCGATATCAACAAAGTTCGTAAGTTTTCAATTTTTCAATACGAAATAATTTTGCAAATATCACTCAATAAAAATTATGTTTGTTTTTTTTTATTATTTCGCTTTAAACAATTCTTTTTAATTATTGACAATTTCACTTTCACTAGATTAGAGTGCAATAATTGGAAAGTCGCTTTCTTTTCGCTTTTTCCACTATTGTTAATCTAATAATTTGTCGATATTTGTTTGAATTTTTGTTAATTCCAGCCCCTTATGTGAAGCAATGTTACGAAGGCGATCCCCTAATCAATGAATGTTTCAAAAGTGCCGTCCATCATCTACGGCCCTATCTGGCCACCGGCATCAAAGAAATCGAATTGCCATCAGTCGAGCCCTTTTTCATGGAGGAATTATCATTATCGCTGACATCAGGACCGAACGGCTATCGAGTCTCACTGAAAAACATCGATGTTTTCGGTGCTAGCAATTTTACAATGTCCCGTTTAAAGTAAGCCCCGATTTGTATATAGTTGGACCGATTGTTTTTAGTTTGTTTTTACCGTAGATTGAGCCAAAATGGCCAGCCGTTCGAAGCAAAAATCAACATACCCCAATTGAGGATCAATTCGCGGTATACGAGCAGTGGCGTTCTGATCATTTTACCGGCTAGCGGCAATGGCACGTTCAGTGCCCAATTCGGTAAATTTTCATCGGCGGAAAACCAAAAATCACATCTATTGAAGTGAAACTTTTACCTTGGCGGAATTCAAGATGAAACATTATTTACTCCCGTTGCTAAGGAACACGCTACTCTTTCGCTAGCCATCATTTTTTGTGTGTACTAAGCAACAATACTTATTCGCTAGCCATCATTGTTCCTTAGCAACGGCATAAAGAACTAAAAATGATGGCTAGCGAAGAAGTCTTCCGTATTTAAGACTAAAAAAGTTTCACTTCAACCGTCCACTCATATGATTAAGGCACAATTAGTTTTTTTTGTCATTTTTAGAGGACTTGAGTGCAGTGGTTCGAGGCATGGTCAGCACTAATCGCAAAGAGAATCTGGAATTCCTCCACGTCGACAATTTAAATGTCGATTTGAACGTGAGAAATATACGGATGTCGGTGAAGAATATTTTCCGAAACAATCGAATTTTGAGTAAATCACTTGATTAATTCGTCAATTTGATTGTATCTAAACGATCTATTTTCCAGCTGAAGCGATCAATTTATTTTTGCGCGAGAACGGCCAGGAAGTCTTCAAAATAATGAAGCCGCAATTGAGAAAGAAACTATCGGCGTTATTTATGAGTATTTCGAATAAATTATTGACACATATTCCACTTCAACTGTTCTATGTACCATTACGGAAACAATAATGCCGATAATGACGAAAATTACATTAATAGAGAGCGAAATTATCGATCATTAATTTTTTGTTTTGTATTTATTACAATTTTTTTCTGTTATTTTTTATATTATTTGTATAAAATAGTTGTTGAGGTTTTCAATAAAAATGTTACAAAAAATTTTGATTATTTGGAATTTCGGCGCCCCAAACTTTTGCCTCTTCAATAACTTTTCGCCTTCTTGTTGAAGTGAAACTTCAACGAGACGAATCCGAATGAGCTTGACGGAATTCAAGATGAAACATTCACTCCCGTTGCTAAGGAAACGATACTTTTTCGCTAGCCATCATTTTTGCTTCCTGCCGTTACTAAGGAGCAATGCTTTCTCGCTAAGCATCGTTTTCGAAGATGGATTCACGTGCTCTTTAGCAATAGAAATAAACAAAGAAAAATGATGGCTAGCAAAAAAAGTCTTCCTCCTACTATATACTTCAATTATTTTGATTTACAAGGTTAATTAAGACTAAAGAAGTTTCACTTCAAGTGTAGGCTTAAATTTTTTTCTGTTGTGAGGGAAACCACTGAACCACAGTTTGGGGAACTCTGAACTTTCGGCAATTCAGTCACAAAGTAGAGAATCTCAGATATTCGTGGCCATACTCGAGCTGAAGGCTGACGAGGTGATTTATATTTTGGTTGTGATTCAAATATTGAATGATAGAGACACGATTTGAATCCTAGTGAAGATGAGGCGTCAGAGATGTAGTTCTCCAGGATCTCATCTCTACTGCGATTTGAGCCATAATATGGAAAATGGAGGATTATGATTTGGCCGAAATTTCGTGTTGATTTTGTTGGGCAATAACGACGTGCTGCAGTTCATGTAGTTTCGATCCATCCACCAATCGGACTCATTCAAATTCACAACGATTTTTCTAATTTTCCGCTGTCGGAATTTCAATGATTCAGTTCCTCAGAAATCCGAACCAAACAAAAACTATATAATTACAACAAGAGATATGTTGTTAGAATCATTCGAGTTGTTTTTCTAATTATTAATTATCAAACTTTCACATATTTTTCTCTAAACGTATCAACTCAATTAGAGAATCACTCGAACCAAAACCTCCATTATCGGATTTGTCGATTTTTCTTGGAAATCGATCGACCAACTGAACTATTGGTTTATTCATAAATCCAATGACGTTCGTCTTTAAAATTCTCCTCTTCACTTCTTTGTCTCCATCATCAGCGTTTTTCTTTTAATATTTATTAATTTACGTATCAATTTTGTAGAAAATATAAAAGTCCCCTCCACGATTGTTGACTAGTTAGTTGAAGAAGTTCAAAGTCACGGACAAGGTAATTTGAGGTCAGTCGGTGGAAGAGTATCTTTGGATGTGGATGACCATCTCTCGAAGACAATGGTTCGAACTGTGATTTTTTTGACGGCTATTGTGACGTTCATCCAATCAACGAGCACACAACAACGTAAGTATTCCAAAAATTTCAAAAACTCTAAATCTACCGTTACTCGACACAATTCCAGAATTATCGTTGATTATTATTGTTGTTTTTTTGTTGTTGTTGGGCCCCATTAGCGGTCTATTTCGTGAAACAATGCCATCGAACCGACCCGAATATCAATCGCTGTTTGCAACAATCGGCGAATTATTTGATAGCCCACATGCGTGAAGGTATACCGGAAATTGGTGTGATCGAACCGGAACCGATTATAATCGACGAAATTGGAATCAGTTTGGGGAGCGGTCCGGACGGATATCGGGCGTCCTTCCGCAACATTAAAGCCTTCGGTGTTAGCAATGTTACCGTTACGGCCGTCAGGTGAGTCGGCGGAAAAGTGGCCATTTTCTCTATTGAAAACGGAGAAAATTGCAGGTCCGATATTGATAGTCACCAATTCCAATTCACCATGTACATACCGAAAATTTCGGCCAGAGCCAAATACGAGTCTAGAGGCATTCTGATTTTGGTCCCAGCCTCAGGAGGTGGCGACTATTGGGGAGAATACGGTAATTCCCCGGTTATTCCCAAACAACAAAAAACATTAAAATAATTACACGAATTGTAGAGGGCGTTAAATGCAAGGCGTACATCCGAGCAGTCCCCAGGAACATCGGAGGACATTCGTATTTGTCCTTACAACAAATCAAGATGGATTTCAGCGTGAAAGATATACGAATGGGGGTGGAAAATGTGCACAACAGCAACAGCGTTATTCGTGAGACTTTCAAATAACTCTCCTCATTTTCCATTGAAATTTCCCCAATTACAGAGGCCGCTTTGAATTTATTCATCAATTCCAACGGACAAGAACTACTGAAAGAAATGAAGCCCGATCTCAAAAAGAAGTTGGTAGTATTGATGAGAAATTTCGTGGAGAATCTCTTCGCCAATGTGCCCTACGACGCTTGGATTGTCTGAAATTCTATAATTTTAGTATTAATTTAATTTATTTTCATCGAATTGTATTTTTTCCGCAAATAAATTACAAATAATAATTCCCAATAATTATTCTTTAAGCGGCACAGGATTTGAGCAATTTTTCTCCATTAAATGCCAAAAATTATCAGTTGCATCGGGAAAATTAAATTGTCCCATCCTGTTCGGATATTTTCCGGAAATTCATAATAATACAGCAATTTTCCATTTTCCTCTATATAAAACAACAATCTAAATAATACGGACAGATTTCAAAAAATCCACCAAAATGAAGACGATTCTTGCAATTTCGGTAATCTTGTGCCTGATTAATTCGAATTATGCTGGCGAAATACGTGAGTTTTCCGCAATTAATTTGCCGAAATAATTACCTCGATAATTTCAGCGTCTTTTATTCGTGTTTGTCATCGAGACGATCCCACAATCAATCAATGTTTGATTGCTTCAGTTGAGGAAATTCGACCATATCTCGCTACAGGTAATTCACTAAATTCTCTCAAATTTCAATTAATTAGGTGATTAATTCAGGTGTGCCGGAGTATAATATTCCGAATTTGGAGCCGTTAGTTTTGACGGATTTGATATCGGAAGATGTAGCCGGGATGAAAATCACAACTTATAATGTCAGCGCTTACGGTTGTAGCGATTATTTCGTCCGAAATATCCAGTAATTACGTAATTTCCCCGATAATTAATCGACTAATTAACCTGATTTTAGAGCCGATATAGACAAAATCGAGTACACAATCGATATAGATCTGCCGAAATTGCGTATAGAAGCCGATTATCGTGTGGATGGCAAAATTTTGATGATTCAAGTCAAAGGAAATGGAAATCTAGAGGCCAATATCAGTGATTTTCGATTAATTAATTAATCAAACAATTTGATTGTTTTCGCAAAATTTCAGCTGATTGCGTCGCAAGGGCCATTTTATCTGGCGAGTTATTCGATCAAAATGGCGAGCAATATTTACGATTCACCAATATGGATTTGAAGGTAAAAGTTGGAGGCGGAAGTGTTCGTTTAGAGAATTTATTTAATGGTGATAAAATTTTACGTGAGTAGATATTTCCCGGAAAATTCCCAATTACTCTCGATATTTCTTCTATTTATATTTAGTGGGCCTTATCTCGGATGTTGTTACTAAAAATTTAGATACTTTCATCAAGGAATTAATGCCACCGATTGAAAAGGCTCTATCAGCGGAGTTTTTGGATATTAGTAATAAAATTGTTGAATCTTTCACTTATAAACAATTGTTTCCACATTGAACAATTATAAACAACAACAATAATAATTGTAGAATATTAATTAATAAATAGATTAATTAACCCAACATTTGATTTCAAATTCTCCGCTAAACTAACGACAAGAAAATTTAAGTTGGCAACAATTAGACTAATATTATTGCATAGTTGGCGACGCCGCACAAATGGCGTATTTCAACTCAAATTTGAAAAATAACAATTACTTTTTAGTGAATTTTCCCAATTTCCTCAAACAGAAAATTAATAATAATCGAATAATTATTGATTAAAATTGTTAAAATAACAGTTATGTGGCAAGATTGAAGATTACAAATCGGGTAAGTATGTAGGTTAGCTTCGTACGACTAGACTATTTTTCTGAATAATTCCAATTGTTCGGGAACAGTTTATTGATTATTGTTACATTTAGAACATCGGATTGTTTGGTACATTTGGTATAGATTATTGTTATTAGATATTGTCTTTAAAGTAGTTTCCAGAAATTTAATCGTCCGGTTCATATTCTTCATTGATATCTTCGGTTACTATCCCTTTATAACCATAATAAATCGGCCAACTATAAAGTAGCAACATTCCCATACCTGTATACGGTTGATATACCAACCATGTCACAATCATTACTAAAAGACAAACAGATATGGATACGGAGATCGGTACAGTTACTTTGAAATAATATTCATGATGTAAGCCCGGTGATTTACAATCTAAACAAATAATTCTGAACTATTCATAATTTGAAAATATTGAAAACCAACTTACAAACATTTTGGAAAATACAGCCCAAAAAGACAATTCCAACATAGATACTAACACCACCATAAAATCTCTGTTTCCATATATCATGTCTTATTTTCGGATGTTCAATAGTGAAAATCTCCTCAACATTCAAAATATCATGATGTATCGATAATATTTCGTAGCCTTGTGGGGCGCGATACGGCATCAATACACCATCTTTCTGTGTTCCAATTACTGAAAGCTATAAATTCAACAATACAACAATATTAAATTGATTAAATATTTATAATAAATTTTATACTAATCCATTTTTATTGCCGGCATAATAGAAACGGACACGTAAATCTCCAATTATCGGCTTCTTATAATTATCGTTGTGATAATAGAAACCGCGAAATAAACGAACACCTTTACGTTTCGGACGTTTCTCATGTGTTATTTCTTCGAAATCGTTGAATTTCTCTTTAATTTCATTACCTAATTTGAAACAACTCAAACGGACCGATAGTGCTGTATAGATTTTGGATTTTAACGGCATCTCTCTGAAAATAATAGAAATATTAGACTATATTAAACTATTCCATAATAAATTATTACATTGGATTGATATGATTGGATTTATTATAGAAACTATGGCTATCGATACGGTCTTCTCGCCATTCTTTTACATAATAATAATTTTGACTGGCATTTTTGTCTTGATTTTTGGAACTGAAATTTATTGTTTTTTTATACAAAAAATTTTTGTATATATTGTTTAGGGTTTATCCTACGATTTCTTCTCCACCCATTGGTACATTTGGACTTTACGTTTCAATTGTATAGCTTGTACTGAAATACCATAATTCGAATCAGTTAGAGATTCATCAATTTTTATACGTCCAGTTATATGGATCAATTTGCCATCATATTCTTTACGATATGTATCGAAAGGATTCAAGGATATTACATCAGGAAAGGCTTTATTCATGTTGCGATCGTATTCAGTGGCACGTCCCTAGATTTAAAATAAATTAACAAAATGAATAGAACCTTCTATATTAACGAAAATTACCTCATTCACGATCAATTTTATAATACCTGTAGTTAACAATGTTGTTCCAAAAATACATGTGAACCAATATTTCTTAAAATTATTGAAAAGCTCTTTTAAATTCACCACAGCCATTAATTTTCTTTTAATTCGGTATTTTATAGTCTACACATAAAGTACGCATGTGCTTGTTGTGTTATCTAAGCTCCAGGCGCTGACATATTGGAAATTGGATTTATTTTCTAAAATTAGAAATTTATATCGTTAATAATTCCATTATAAATATCTATATGAATCTAAATTGCTGCAATCTTTCTTGTGTCTAATCAGTACATGCAGTGCAACCACTACTAGGTAATAAAATCCCTATGATTATTTGAAATTTGATCAATAATTTATTAAAGTACATACTATTGTCAAAAATTGCTTAAATATTCTGTTGGAGATTGTATCGGTTGATCATTCCAATATAACAATAAACTAAAGGAACTGCGGCTGCACCAAACAAACTGAGACCTATAATCGGTTGGTATATCAGCCAAGTTATCGCCATTGTTGTTAAACCAATCGATAACGATATACAAATATTCAATGGTAAACCTACACTGACGTAATTCCCCAAAAATGGTATTTTATGATCTAGAATTGAAAAGAATTTACAATAAAATTTCAATAAATTTAAAAAATTCTCACATAAAACTCTAGCTAATCGGCCCAAACAAATCGATGCTGCATAAATAACAAAAACACCAGCAAATCGTAATTTCCACGTTTCCAAATGTAAATCTGAATGTTCGGCTTGGAACATTTGGCCAATATTCAAAGCACCATGTCGTAATAGAGCTATATCATGACCTTTTGCTGTACGATATGGAATCAAATTACCATTTTGTTGTAGTGCAACTACCGATACCTATCAATAATTGAAAATAATCAATAAATTCGTACGAAATTAATCGATATCCGATACAATTTCACCACCAATTCCAGCATAATAAAATTGAATTCGAATATCTCCAACTTCCGGTTTCCATACGTCATCACAATGATAATAGATGCCCATATGGAGTTTGATATCTTTACGTTCTGGACGTTCATCGCTTGTAACTTCAACATAATGATTAAATTTCTCTTTAATCTCTCGACTCAAAATTAAGTCTCCTATACGAACGGATGGTGCAAGGTGTACAGTTGATTTTAACGGAATCTCACTGCAATTCCATGTAAAATTAAGAAAAATTCTCAGTGTTTTATAGAAATTACGTTGGATTAAGATGACCACTTCTTATATAAAAACTACTACTATCGACAAGTTTATCTCTCCATTCGGTAACATAATAGTAATTACCGCCACCGTAGTCTTGATCGGCAACATTATCAGCATGATCTCTATTACTAAAATCAATAAAATCATCAATAAATAATCGATTCTGATGATCAAGAACAACCCACTATCTCTCTTCTACCCATTGATACATTTGTACTCGTCTTTTTAATTTAACAGAAAGTATTGATATACCATAATCGGGTTCAGTTAAAGGTTCATCAATTATTAAAGGACCACTAATATGAACTAGACGACCATCATATTCTGATTGTAATTTATCATATTGATTCAATGTTATTATATTTCGATAAACTTCATGTAGAGAATCGGCATGATCGACTGCACGTCCCTGAAAAAAAGTAGACATAACCTATAAAATCAAATCATTAATCAATGAATTCTACCTCATTCCAGATCAATAACCAAATTCCGAAACCAAATAATAATAAACCAACTATAGAAATTAACCAAGTTCGTTTAAATTCATCAATAAAAGATTCAACTACCATTTTCCAAAGTTAGATTATTCGTAAAGTACGCGTGCGCAATTAGTTGCCTAGATTCCAGGCGCAGAACAGTCAAACAGTTTAATTTATAGCTAAAATGTAGAGAATTGATTTTACGTGAGTAAATCATAAATTTTATCTTTATTTTAAACAAAAAAACAAACATTACTTGCATTTTTTTCCCGTAAAAATGATACCACAAAGCTTTTCATTGTTTTTACATAACCTAGTTTATGTTTTAGGGATATTAATTTTTATCAAGTCAGCATCAATGTTACCAGTTTAATTTCGAAATTTAGCGGAAAATTTGAATTATGCGTGTTTTGGTCGCTACAATTTGGGTATTTATAAATTTGGTCTTTTTTGGTATGTGTGGCTATATGTATTTATTGTGGTCTCAATATTGGATATTCACCCATAGTACTGATAAACTATCAGCAATAGACTATGATCAACAAATTTATTATTATAACAGAGGTTTTATAGTGGATGATTCAAATGAGAATAAAACAATTTATAAAGATAGAAACGAGATAAAGAGACGCGTGAAACACAGTTTAAAAGAGAATAGAAGTATTACGTTCATAAAAAATAGTAGACCGCGTTTCCCGAATGTACAAAATAAAAATATTGAATTGGATACGAAAAAATATATCTGTCATAAAAATGATAGTTCTGATGAATGTTTGAGGAAAAGTCGCGACTTTGAGGCGAAAATTCTGCAGGAATTTCGACGAATATTAGAGGATGAGAGTAATATTCTGAAAATAGGCAAAGAAAATCACTATAATGTTGACTATAATCGAAGTAGAGGTAATTTTTTGGAGAAAACCCCAAAACAATTATTGTGCGAATTGAAAAAGAACCAATTGAAAACTCTTAAACGTCGTGATATTATTGGTGATCATCGATTAATTAAGTTTTTACCGAAACGGAATTTTTATGAAAATAAGCGTTTTAATAATTGTGCGATTGTTTCAAGTTCAGGTGCTTTGAAACGCTCAAATTTAGGAAAAACAATCAATAGATATGATTTGGTTTTACGTTTCAATAATGCTCCAATTAAAGATTTCGAATCTGATGTTGGAAATAAGACAACAATACGTCTATTAAATTCACAAGTAGTTACAAAAAAACAATATAACTTCTTAGAATCGGATTTATATAAAAATATGACAATTATAATGTGGGATCCAAGTAATTATAATTCAACATTGAACAATTGGTTGAATAATCCCGAATTTAATCTATTCGATAATTATATTGAATATAAACGAAAATATGAGAAAGCCAAAATTTTTATTATTAATCCGAAGACTATATGGAAATTGTGGGATTTTTTGCAAAATCACATACCGAATCGTTTGCGTCGAAATCCACCATCTTCAGGATTTTTAGGTGAGTCTCTTAGGTAGAAATTTTGGCAAGATTAGACGATTGACCGCTATTTCCTATATTTTATTTCCCATAATCATCTACGGATATCCGAATTTAATGATTAACTTTATGTTTAAAAATTTTGCTGACGCTTTGACCATAACTAGGTTAGATTGATTGTACCGAAAATTATCGATTTAGATTTAGTTTTGCGTGCTTGTCGTTTTTATTAGGGAAATAACGAAAACAAAAATTGCAAATCATCAAAAATGTTGGTGACTAATTACGCGTAAATTGTGTGGTTTTTCAAATTTATTCTCAGAATTCTACTACAGATGATTTTAATTTATAGTTGTTAATTTAATAATAAATAACTAGTTAGGAAAAAAATATTTGTTGATGAGACATTGATAGGAAACAGGAAATTATGTGTTGTGAAATTGTTTGATTTTTATTGTCATTTTCCGATGAATATATATCAATTATTTACTGTTTTTCGATCCATAAATCGATGGGAAAATTTTCCAAACAATCAATGCTTTTATCGCGACCAGAACAATATTCTTATTCATTTATTCAATTTCAACAATTAATAGTATTGAGATTTAATCATCATCTCCATAAGATTCTCACGTTTTTTGACCCAAGTTTGTGATCATCGATCTTTTAAAGTTATTCAGACAACGAATATATTTACGACAAGTCTGCATCTCTATCTATAAAATATATAGGTAATAAGTTTTTATGAGTTTGACGCCGGCCTTGAGATAAAGATGCATATTTGTTTGAACAATAGAACATTTAGAGAAAAGAATAAGTAATAAAGTTGTGAGTCAACTAGAATTATTATTAAACAATAATAAATGAAAACCAAAGACAGAAATGACTTCCAACAACAATGAACCAACACGGACTTATCAAAATTTTTGGAATTTCTTATCGAAACCATCACAAATTTGCAAAATTACCCAACCATCAAATAAGACACTCGTATTCAAATCAAGTCCAGATCCCTTATCAAGTTTCTACTCTCATCACTCAACCATCAAAAAGCTTATTTGCTCGAGTTGTCTATTGTGGGATATGAATCTGAATTAAACAGTTTTTTCGATGTTCGATATTTGTTCTAAGAACGCTCGTTCGATTAAATTTCGTTTATTCCATTATAGGTGTCCGTTTACGCTAATTGAGCCTTTTATTTTAGGTTTAAATTTATTGTTACCGATCTGTACAACAATCGATATGTTCGAATATATGCCATCGGTGCGTGTATCGAAACGTTGTCATTATTATGAAATTGAAGATAATCCAGCTTGTACGTTCGGTGTATGGCATCCTTTATCAGCTGAAAAATTACTAACATACCATTTGAATCTAGCAAATTTAACAACAACTTTTCAAAATGGCTTTATACGAATTTCCGGTTTCAACAATTACAAATGTTAACTTATCTATGAGCATTAAAAAAAAAACAAAAAAAACAATAGTTTACGTCAATTCACCCATATATATTGTGATAAATAAAGATAATTGTAAAATATATTTTTTAATTACTAATAAAGTTGCGTTATTATTGTGGAAACTCCTGATTTTCAGGTGTGTGATAATCTCTATCCTGTTTACACGAATTCAACCAAATTTGAGGGTGTGGTAAGAGATTTTTGTTATTTTCTGAAATAATCAACGAAGCATGCAGGGATTTTGGCCGAAATTACATCGATTTTTTTGTTGTTGTTGTAAACTAAGTAGAGAAATTAGGTAATTTTATAATAATAAAAAATTTATATAAACTAGAACTAAAACTGTGTTTGTAATACAAATTGAGAAATTATTTGTTTTTTACGTAATTAAAATTGTTATCAAATACAGGTTGAAGGTTACTATTGTTTAGGCAAAAACTGGATGCACCTATTTTTGTGTTCGAAAAATTAATGATTCATTTATTATAGTTTAACCGCGAATTACTATGAATTATCGTGTCTTTTTTGAAAATCCGTTCGATAATCAAAAAAGAATCATTTCAATTAGTAACAATAGAGAAATGGGCTGGGCTTGGTCATGCTAACAACAACAACAACAACAATAACAATAACAGCAACAGCACTCTTTGTTGTATGGTTTTGATTTTATATAAAGCTACATATGATGGTTTTTGCATACTAAAAACCCTACATTATCATTTTGTAATTTTTATTTCACTTTTTTACGATAGTGATCTTTGAAACAAAGACGATGATCCACACTCGAAACTCACAATAGATGATTTCATTTAAATATTTTCGTCGGTTGATTGAAAGAAATACAAATGGAACATTAGAGGAATTTTGTTTTCGTTTCAATTCCAGGATGGGCTCCAAATACATATATTTTTTTCGTCAATTTATATTCACCCGAATTCGGGGTTAAGAATCCCAAGGATAAGAAGAGGGTGAGGCTTTCGAATTATGACAAGATCAATGATCTTTATTGAATGAATAAGAAATAAACTCTTTGTTATCAAATAAAAAAATCGACAAATTTATAATAAATCGGCTTTATATACCGTGGGTGTATCGTTTTGATCCAATTGTAAATAATCTTCGATAGATTTGCTGTTTTTTTTCTCATTTTCATTTTCATGGAGAGAGGAAATAATGAATCATTTGGTTTTGGAGGAATTTGCATAATTCAAGCGGTTTTTTAATTGTGTGATTCACGATCATTTCTCGACTATCGTCAATTCTTTTTAGATTAAATACAATTTTCATATCAATCAATTATACAAAATAGCCGCAAGATCAATGATTGAATTTTCATGATTATCGAAGGTCAATTCAAGAAAACTACTAAAAAATTCCACAATTGTATTACCAGTGGAAATTGTTTTATTTCCTGTATAATATCCGATTTCTTTGTCGATTTTTCAAGGAGTTTTATTCAAAGTTTTAGCACCTTGATGGAATTAATTCCGATTATTGAACTTTTATTTTTAGTGAATTCCAAATAAAAATCAAAAAAATTGTTTATTTTGTATGGAAATCGCGTGGTGAATGCAAATGTACTATTTCTGCTGTATAAATCAAATAATATAAATAAATATAAGGAAATTTATTTCCTGTGGTGTTTTTTTATGAATTTTCATCAAAGAAAATCGAATTTCACGAAATTAACCATTAACAGAGGATAAAACTCCGGTTACTTTATGTTAAAGTTGTTCCATAATGAATATTCATTAGATGGCTGCAAGGCTTTGAGATTATAACTTTCGAAATAATCATAAAAGAATAAATAATGGAAACAATCGATTACATCGTAATTCCAATAAAAGATGATTTCGACTTAATAATAATAATAATTACTACAATCAAAGAATTACTAATTCTAATTCAAAGAAATGGCAAATTGAAGAAAATTTCCCAAACATGTGGATCAAATCAAAGATTTCCATTGTTAAAAAAAAAATTGACATAACAGAAACAATTTTTCCACATCTGTTAATTATTGTTGGGTTTTTATGATGTATTTTGCTTCACGTCAAAATTTCGGTTTTTGTCAAAAAATTATTTTCAAGGATTTGCATCGTTTTTCGGGCGGGATTTTCCGGAATTTGCGACTCTTGTTTTGTTTAAAGGCTGGAAATTGCAGTGCCAGAAGTTTTGAGACTCTTCTAATTTTCCTCCAGTCGGTTTTCTTTCCCGCCAAAAGTCATGGAAAATTTTTTATCTTTTCAAAATTAGACTTCGAAGCGTGAAAATTTTTCTATTTTTGTCCAGAAGTTTTGGTACTACTGGCTTCAATTTAGAGAAATTTCCAAAAATCTTGCTGTAGTTCATTCAACATCTTTTTGGAACTGCTGGTTTCTTGATGGATCTGGTGAAGGAGCCAAAAATTCTCCACTTTTTTTCTTTGATAATCAATTTGGGCCCTTCATGGAAATCTGCTACAAAGTTCCAGTTAACTATCGGAAAACTCACAAATACTATTATCAAATGTCTTTTATGAGAATAGTCCCAAAATTTTGGCTCAAATTTGGGAAAATTCCAGCTAACACTCTAGGAAATTATGATTTTTCTCACTGCTGGCGAATTTCGATAAATTTTCCACTCAATCCAATTTCGGACAAATTAAGAAAAAATTCAATCACTTGTAACAATTTTCCAGCAGCCTCTATTTCGACTGAGATTTTTGACTCCTGCTATTTCAGGAAATTTTGAGTGATACTGCCGAGGATTCGGTCTCGCTCCGGGTCGATTTTCCGCTGGCTGCTATTCCAATAAGCGAGGATTTCGATGGTTTCGGGAAATTTTGCCATCGATTGTTCGGAATTGTTATCGATTTTCGCTGTTCTGTTGTCAGCTGTTCGTTTCAGGAAATGTCCTCGTCGATGAAAATCTGATAACGAAACAAAGCCGCACATCTATCTATCTCACTAATCAACAAGTACAACACACAATTGTCATGTTTATTGGATGTGGTAAAAAAAAAAAAATCAGTGAGGTATCAAATGTATAAAATCCTGTAGTAGACACTGTATTTGTCTCAGTTGCGTTTTAGTAATCGCGCATTGCGCGCTTCGTTCTCTATTCCAAAGTTGAATAAAATAAAAAGTTTTTTTTTCATGTTCGAATAACCGACTGCTATCAGCGACCAAATCGATCATTGCTAGATTTTTTTTTAATTTTATTTCATTATAATTTACTAGTCGACCTGTGATTGATCCAATTTTGGCCCTTTTACCGCAATATTAACCGGGGAACGAAGATTGTAGTGCGCGAAATTTCTAAAAACACAAACTGTGAGTGAATTTTAATCTGAGATAACGGAGATAAGGGGATTTCGACGAGAATTCCACAAAATTATCATTAATAATTAAAACAAACACGAAAATGTTCAAAATAGTCTTGATTGTTTATATATTATCGGAAAATTGGCATATTTTGGAAAGCGCCCCTGCCGGAAACTCAGCTTTGGTGAGTTCTCAATTCTATCATTATCATTGTTTTAGAAATAATCGAAACAATAGCGCTTTTGCGTTGGAATCGTTCGCCGATAATTATTCTATATTCAGCTAATTGATTATTTAATTGACGATAATAAACATAAAATTTCCGCCAATAATTGGAAAAATGAGGGTCAGTAAGGTCCAATCAATTACAATTAACAACAATGAGTCATATTTCCATCATTTAGTAATCATTTCTTTTTATCATAATTATTAAATGATGGGACTCGGATCGGCATAATTTACGCATATTTCTACTACGAATTCGTCGAATTCCGAAAATTATTCATTCATGAAATCGGTTACCGGTTATGTGTTTAATGAGAAATCGATGAGTAATTCCACGATTTTACAACAAATATGAATGAATAACCAACAATAATGAAGGTACCACCCACTTTTCCAATTTCCCGACATAAAACTAGAGACTGGTAATTAATTATGGAAGGTCAAGATCAACTGATTCATCGATCAGTTTCAAGAAACTAAAATACCTGTTATTGGTGAAATATTCTAATTAGAAAGTAATTGTGGCGCCGAAATTCTCGCAATTATTGCAAATTCGTCACAATGATCGACTTGGATTTCGGTTATGCAACGAAATCTCTAAATTACCACCGGCAATTATGGAAAATTATTATTAAACAAGTTTGTTAAATAATAATTTTTGCTAGATAGAATCCACAATAAAATAACAACAATAAAAATAGAGGAAGTTGTTAGTTTATTGTTGAAAACAGTTTTTAGCGTCAATCTAAACGAAAAACGAGCCAATTCTCGAATTATCACCCCAATTAACAACAAAGTCGTAATTAAATTGAATCAACCAAGATTTACGTTTGAATGAATCATTTATAATGACAAATATAATGAACGGTTTATCAGTAATTCGATAAATAAACTAATAGCTGATAAGAGGCGGCTAATAGTTTTGAAAATAATAATAATAATAAAAAAAATAAATCACAGAAATCACTTCAAAGCCAAAAAGGTCATTGACAGACAATTTCAATAACGTTTGTAACTCTTTTGCGGTATTGATCAAAATTCAAAAGGCGACTTGGCCTTGACAGAAACAATTGTTGAAGAAGATCGACAATTTTTCAAAACTACACTATTTCCATCACGATAATAACAATAATAATAACAATAATAAGACCATTGATAATGATCAACAAAATGAATCATGTCTTCGTGAGTTGTCCACTTTTGTTTTATATTTATTTTTAAAATTTGGAAGTTCAATGCCATTACCAATATATTCAGAAAAATAATAATAATAATAATAATATCGACATTCCTAATAAAAATAATAATTTCCGGCTTTATTATTATAGTCAGGGAAAATGAAAAAATATATAAATTAAGCTCATGGCTAGTGGGATAATTACGATTTAATGTACTACTTATAGTTTATTTTAGGATTTATGCAAATTAAATTAAAAAAATCATCATTTATTGTAACAAATGCTAGTGAATTTATTAATAATCTTAACAACATATGTGCCATTTGATGAGTCACAATAAAAAAAATTGAAATGTTTGTAAAAGAGACTATGCAAAACATCTGCGAGTTTTTGCATCCTCGATTATTCATTATACCCATTATTATTATTTTTTTTTGTTTTGTGTTTTAATAACAATAATTAGTGTCATTTGAACGTGATTAGTGATTATTTGAAATATCGATCTATAAATGCCCTTTATCGAGATTTATAAACACAAGGCTGAATTATCCAAAGGTCATTCGATTAATGAAATTTATTAGACACACGCTATCAAAGGTAAAATACTGGGATTATCATAGCAAATGGCAAAATTAAAATTGCAAAATTCCAAAAAAAAAACAAACGCTCTAAAAACAAAAGAATATTTCTGAGTCGATTCGAAAATCTATTAGATTCTCAAGCTACCCACATTAATTCCCCCATTTTGGAATATTTAAGCACACTTACTCAGAATTATGAGCAAATCGTACCTGGTGTTAATAATGAAGTGACTCAATGTTGAAATTAACAAAAAACAATCGAACGAACAGCTTGATTTCAAAAAATTCAGAAAAATTTGTAAATGGGCGCAACGTTGATAAC
>JAZBGZ010000092.1:1816-20923 GCA_037414795.1 Stenodera caucasica | reverse complement strand
TCGGTCAACGATTGGAGATTAATGGTGATTTGATTAAGAACGACTGGATTGGTATTCCGGATGATTTGGATGCTGCTGATTTATTGACGGATGATCGTGTGATTTTCGTCAAGAAACAAGATTATTACGTTTTTAATTTAGTTAATAGAACATTGGAGAGGGGACCGTTGGATTTTATGATTGATTTTCTCAAATGTACATGATTTGACTTCGAATAAACTGATTTGAGCCTCAGATTTCCAGATTATTTTATTTCAATTTTGTGTGTATTTTCCTATTTTAATTTGCTGAAAAGTTTTCATTGAATTTATAGGCAATTGGAAATCGTTGATTTTCTCTCGCAAATAATTATTCACAATTATCCATACTTCAATGAGTGTCGATGGCACTGATCAAGTCTGTATCATTTTTGATTGATTGCCAATGCTTTTTTCTTTTTGTTCATCTCTGATGGGAGAAATAAAGATGATCGAAGGAATCTAAAAGCAGGATTATTTGGAATTGAATTTGATGTGAAATAAGATGAGAAATTTATGAGACTATATAAATCCAGTAGGTTCGGGAACAAATTGTTTGAGTACTTAAAACGTACCATATAAAATTTGAATGTGAGTGGTGTTGTGAATTGATTTGTTTCCCGGCGCCTCCACCATCTTTACATCACAATATATTCCATCTTTTATTAAGTAGGTATTTTAGATAATTGATAGAGTTAACTATGTATGATTGTTAGTGATTGTAGTGGTGGTTATACTTTTGATTATGAGGGGTCGCTTTCGTTGTTGACGATGGTGTCGTATGGGGTAGTTGTTGGGTTGGATTGTTTGAGGGCGCAATTAAACGTATTGTACGAGTCGGTGAAGATCGTGATGGGGTTCGGATGGTGGCGCTGCTGTTCTTGTTTTTGATGGTGGTGGTGGTGGTGGTGGTGGTGGTGGTGGTGGTGTTGATGGTGATATTGGATCGATGTCTGGTCGTTGATGGTTTGTATGTGTTGGTTGGTGATGGGGCGCGTGCGTTTGTGTTGCGCCGCCGCCACCGTGCCAGTGTCGAGCGAGAGACGGCCGGCACAGCTCGCGCCCGGGCGGGGAGGACTGTGAGCAACGTACCTTCTCAAGATGGCGGCCCACCGTGACCTCGGAGTAGTGTACGAACAGTGCGCCTAGTGTGTGTGTTAATAAAAGAGTGCAGTGATGTGATGTGGTCTGGGCCCTCCGACAAGCATGCAGCATGAGCGAGGGCTGCGGGGGGCCCGTGTCCGGTCAGCCTAGCGGGCCCCGGTACACGGCCCCCAGAGGGGTCAATCGGAGCCGCGTGGGGGGGCACTCCGGCCGCCCGCAGCGATGCTCCCGGCTTCCGTAGCTGCAGACGACCGAGCCGCCGCCGTCGCTGCCGCCGCCGCCGTCGCGCCCTGCCCCGCAGAATGCCCCGGGCCCCGTCGGGCCTGTCGCTGCTCCTGATGGCCGGCCTGGCGTTTGCCGCCACATCGCCACCGTCGTCGCAGCAGCAGCAGCTCGGGTTCGTCGTCACTCCAACTTCTACATCAACTCCAACTTCCAAAACATCATCATCATCATCATCCTCATCATCCTCATCATCATCATCATCATCATCATTATCATCATTATTATTAACATCATCATCATCATCATCCAACACCAGGTTAACTTTTAATACAAGAATTCAAAACAATAGCAACAGCAAAAGCAGCAGCTGGCCGTCAACAACGACGACGAGCGACCTGCAGTCGGTGGCCGGATTCTGGGCTGTCTGTAGTAAAACAGCATCAGCAGTCGGTGACGGGCCCCTCTGTCCGCCACCCTGCCCCGCCAACAGTACTAAGTCTACTCAGTGCCTTTATTATTTGAAAGAATCGCACAAAGAGGAGGTGTGCGGCCCCAATTTGGGCCCCGAGCGCAGGCGTATCGTACTGCACGGACTCCGGATGCGCCACTGCTGCGAGCACGCGGTCGACGCGGCCCTGCCCCACGAAGCTTTCCGGGGCGGCAACGACTGCCGACGCCTGATTGACGACTTGCTCGCCGTTGACGAACTGGCCAGAACTATTTCATGTTCACAACACGAGGTCCTCACCCGATACGACTGCGGCCAGACTTACTCCATCGCACACCACTGCTCCGATTGCAAGGTATCTTCTTCATACATCCATATAACATTAATACCAAAAAAAAAAACAAACAACACCACCATTGCCATTTTTCTAACATTCGATTATCCTGTACGTCTTTTGTTAAATAAGTCAAACACAACACACAAAAATCAATTACGGTCCTGTACACAATCGAGCAGGTACCATAAAAAAAATGATTTACAATAGAGTAATAAATGAGCTTGACGCAGTGCGCGACCAATAGCCTCAATTGTTGAGGTTAGGAGTCATCAAAGATAATGAAATGTTAGAAAATATCAATAATTTTTATAATATCACCAAATTATAAGTGAATGCGGCAATATTCAAAGATGTCGATGATTACGATGATGAACACCGTTGAACTAATTTATTAATTAAGCTCCATTAACGTATAATTAACGAAGGAGCCCCTCTATCGCCTCTGGTTCCTTCTTTAAACAACTTCCCCAATATCAATTAATTTCAAAAATATCGAACATGAAGAAAGGAAATTGGATTATTCTTCACTTTATTCGAATTTTGTTTGATTATTGCATTAGTAATTCGGAATAGGTGGACAAGGGGGAAAATATTAGGTTGACGGGGCTGTTTGTGACATTAACGTCCGTTGACAAGAGATACATTCGCAACAAAGAACTGGCCATCCTTTTTTTAGAAAAAAAAATTCACCGCTCTATTGAAGTATTATTATTATTAGTATTTTTTAAAATTAGAATATCGGCACAGTTTTCCTTCTATGCACATTTATGAAAATCACCTGTCAGCTACATTCGTCGATTGGTGCACGTGTCTTCGACACGTGTCACTCACTCCACCAATGCAACTGTATCTTCCTCACTAAAACAACCGAACGAGAAAAAGAGACCAATTTCCAATATAATAAAACCTAATTTTAGTAGCTATACAATTAATCAATTCATTTCGAATGGATCAAGATTTCTAATCAAAAATAGAAACAACAACAACAACAACAACGTTCTGTATATTAAGCGTATCTCGTAAATGCCTCCATAATAGAAATTTTCCTATCATTATTGTCGACGTCGGCGTCATTTGTCGGCGACAGCGCCATTATCGTCTAATCATAATTAGAAAAGACATATTATTGTTAAATAAATCATCAAAATCGAATAAATTCGCCCATTTACCATCGGTTTCGAGACGGATCGATGTCAGTTGAAATTTCCATCGGCCACATCAAAGATTCAAAAGCCCAAACTAAACAGATTACTCGGTCAGTTTTGTAATTTGATTTTTCTTTTTCCGAGGCCCCGAAACTGCTGAAATATCCATTTAAAACACTTAACTAATTTGGTTGAATTACGCTCTAAATCATTTAGACATCAACAAGATTTCCGGTTATGATTCACAAGAGTTGCTCCATCTCGAAAATAAAGTTTCCAACGATTTATAACGCTATAAGTTGTTTTTTTTTTTGGAGCATCATTAAATTCCTCTTATTTCGCCTCAAAAATAAATATGCCGCCTTTCCAATTTTTGTTGGTGTTGGCGTTGATATTGCCTGTCAAAATCTCAATATTTGAGTGGAAAATCTAGTGGAATATCCCCTTGTAAATGTCCTTAGGTCGATGGTGGTGTTGGGGAAAAATCACAAATGGGATCGCATTCCCGTATAGGATACACCTTCACCCTGTCTCTGGGGTCGAAAATACAGCACAAGGTGAGGGTGAATATCGTTCTCGAAACCATCTGATATCGATCGTTTTCTAATCAACAAACGCACGATTTATTATAGAATAACGAGTTGGTATTGGGGGGAGGAAAACCCGGGAGTAAGGGGACATTTTGTTGAAGCCAATCGGGCCATTAATGTTGACCATTTTCTGTTTGTCTACGACGTCCTTCCGGAATAGATTTCTTTTGTTGTTAGACAAAGGAAAATTAATTAAAAACTTGCTCAAAATATCTTCCGCCATAAAGGCCGAACTTTTGCTTCATATACAAGGATAAACTGCACGATATCCCCCCATTTTAAATAGATAAGTCTTTGGACAAACAATTCTGGCTATTACCTGACAATCCTTTATGTTAGCATGCGAGTTCATTATGTTGTTATCAAACATTTAAGCTACTTTACGGAATTTTCCACATTTCCACGACAGTTAACTTACGGATAATTCATTACGAACTGATTTCCGACATTACAACGTAATTATAGTTTCAGTTTTGGATACTACCAACTATAACTAGATTGAAACTTTACTTTCATGCCCCATCTTCGTCTAGTCTATACGCCCATCTCTATTACCATGACAATTTTATTAGAATTGATAATACGTCGTTGCATAATTCGATTACACTAGTTGTGGAAAAATAGATGGTTGTTAAAAATGGTGGAGGCGCCGGATTGTGTACAAGAAAAATCATTTTCGCTATATTGTAAATGTTTTATATTGGATGAACGTGTCCATCTAAGCGTAATAAATCTCTTTTAGGGGGTTGAAAACGAAAAAAATCGCCCTACGTGACCAATAACACGATAAAACAGTAAATTATCTATTGAGGGTCCGATACTCGTCAAGATTAATCGTCAAGATAAAGCAAATATACCGATTGAGAAGTCACCCTTGTTGTCGAATAAATAAATGAATAAAATTATTATTATCAGTTAAATTCGACAATAAGCCCTACGGGGGTGTTTTTGATATTTAGACAGACAGAATGTTAATTTCAATTATCGTCTCGCTGTTAACTGTGCCATACATTTTTGATGATTTGCTCCAAACTACCCCTGTGTTAAGGGTTCGTTAAGTAGAACGTATGGATTAGCTTTGTTGAGCTTTAAACACCTGAACGAGGTCAATATTGGCATAGTAAACATGTCGATGATAGTCTTGATCTTTTACTACCGCGCTATTAAATCGTCATTTCCACCCCCACCGCCCTTATTTACACACATACTCGAAACATTGCCCTTATTAACGGTATTCAATATTTATGGAAATTATCGGAATTCACGTCCGATTGAATTATTTTGAACTATCGCTTAACCAATATGGATGGAAATTATTGCGAGATTATTTTCGGTGATAAATCCGGCCAACATTTGTATTTCTTATTCGAGCTTGTTCCGGACATAAATCATCTTTGTGTAATTTTTATATTCTTTAAACATTGTGTGAGATATGCGATGTGAATCTGGAATTTCAACAAATAATTTGTCTTGACGATAAATTCGCTAAAAGAATTGTGCCAATAGGTTTTTGGCCAACGTAGTTTATCGTCATTGTTCTTATTTCCGTATGCAAAGAAAATTCGATGGAAATCAGTGGAATTTCGTTTTTGTTGTTGTTGTTATGTCACTATGGAAAACTTTACAATTTTATGAGTCTTCACTCAAATCCTGGCACTCTCCAGTTTCAGTACAATACAAACACTAGACAGAAGTATATTTACAAAACTTTCCCTACACCACCATCGCCAATATGTGTGTGTGTGTGTGTGTTTTTGAGCGGGGAAGGCCCCAATTTCCCCCTGGCAACACGACAGCTCGTCTTACTACTCAAGACGGCCAACACTCGAGAAGTACAGTCGTGGATTGTTGTAAGTCGATGATGATGACGATGATGATGATGATGATGACAACGTCGCGGTTGTGGTGGGGTTGGCGGGTCGAGGGGTGCAGATTGCGAGCTTGCATATTCGGGTCACAAAGATCGATCAGCCGCCCTCTCCTACAACACTAGACCGGAGTGAAAACGTTGAGAGCGCTGTATGTTGTGCTCACCACCACCACCACCACCACTACCACCAAAACCACCCTCTCTCCAATATATCTGTGTGACCTCGTCGTCACACAAACACCCTTACTCTATCTTTTCTATGTGGATTTCCAATGAGGTGTGTACGGCCATCGGGCCAAATCGCCCCCGATCCACCCCCATCCCCTCAGATCGATCACATTAAAAATCACACAAAGACAAATCAACTATTTTAGCACACTTGCCGTCAATAAATTATTTACTATCGGACCGTTTGAAATATATATATTTTTTTTATTTACTAAGAGCAACGCAAAAATGCCAAGTTTAGGGGGTAAGTCGGATTGAGGGGTGGATTGTGGATTACAAGAGCCTCCACTCCAACCTGCGGCTCGATAGAATTAATGTGACGTCATGTTCGTGTCGCCACCAGGTGATTAATGTCGATCTGATTTCGAACATGTAGATGACGACGATGACGACAAATTCGCTACTTTCCATCATCAACATCATCATCATCATCATCGAGACAGAGAGAATTGTATCAAATCGAACAGTTCGAATTACAAATTAAAAATAATAAAAGCGAAAATTAATTTAAAAATAATTAATGGCTTAATTAAAATAAATCTTGAATTACTTAAAATTAATTCAACAAACGACTTTTATTTTGGAAAATTAACGATTTTACAATTAGGCAATTAGAATAGCCGACTTGGCCACCATTATACCATCATTTATTAATTTAACAACCGAGTAGGGGCGCCCATAATTGCGCCACATCAGGACAAATAAATTTCTTTTGTTTTATTATATCATCGTCATCATCATTAAATTTTTATTATTATAATTATTATTATTATTTTTGATCATCGACGTTTATTCGAATCAAGCTACAATATTGGTGGTGTGTACGTTGTAGTTCGAAAGGGCAAAGTTCATAGGGCCTTATGAATGAACTCGATTAATGAATGAGGGATAACAGTTGAACATTACGCCGTCATATTCCGTATATTATTATTATGAAAAATTGCATTTATCAAATTGACGAAAATTGGAATAAATTTGAAAGGGGTGAAAATTTGGAATTGTTGCCAAACATACAAAACGCATACCGTGAATTGTTCAACTCTATTATAATGTCGCTTGAAATTCATCCTTTATTAACTCGAAATTCTAATGATTATTGTTTATAATAGCTGGAAATTTACATTTTCAGACCAAATAACTGGAAACGATCCAGACAGTGTCAAGAACCTTGAGATAGTTTAATCTCTCATCAAATTGACATTGATTACATTTAATACACATAGACAAACTTATCATCAACAAGTTGCTATTGAGCTTATCGAAAATTTCGGGGGTGTCCGCTAGATGGCCACGAATTCGATTAAATCGATTTTTATTCACATATAATTGGGATAATTTGAATATTGTTTGTTTTTTGGGGCGTGTGAGAAAAGTTGATGTGTGAATTCGTCTTCTTTACATCGTTGTTGTTGTTGTTGTTGTCGTTGTTGGGGGTATGAATCAGGTTTCGTCGTCGTAGCATGTTTGCGGGGGTGCACATGCCGGGGGCACCGCCCTAGCGCCAGCTGTGCTCAGGGATCGATCCCGAGATTCGAAACTGGGTTCTCTCACTGCTGCCTGCTAGCTGGGAGAGAGAATACAGCCTGGCTGCTTGCTATCCACACACACACAAACACATTCGCACATATAAATACAGATATTCCAACCCCTCGTCCACAACTTAACAACCATCTTCGTTTCATCCCCAATATAAAACGATCTTTCTCTCTATCGGCGTTCATTCATTTCTTGTACCAGCAGATTTCGTCTTTTTCATTTTATAAATATCTATCTTTATCTGACTTTCGATAAACCACCCCCGTGATTTATATTACAGCACACACACACACACACACACACACATAAATGACTTTGTTAAAACTGAAAAACTCGGCGTAAAAACAACAAAATAACTGAAATCTCCAAATTACTTTGTTAATTTTGAAAAAAGCCCCTGATTCAATTAATCATCTCGATTTTGTTAAGGGTTAAATGGATGGATGGATTGGTTCCTTTAAATTGATAAGAACATTGAAACCGGCATAATCGAATAGTAGATATTCGGTTCGAATTAGGATGTTGTGCAGTTGAGCGAGCTTGATGGGCTTATAGAAAAGATGAGTTTCAGAATGGGGGGTGGCGAAGTCGATCCCGCTACCAACAACCAAAAAAACCCATAATAACTGAAAAATTATAATCGCGAAATTTCCAGTATCATCAAATTGAAATCACCCCCCTGGAAATTTTTCCACTAAAACAATCGAGTTTCAGTCGACAATTCCTGAAAGTTTCAAACTGTAGTTTGAGATTTCTCATTAAATATTTCTCCACTTTTCAGTTGGGTTTTTGTGCAGTTTGCGTTTTAATTATTCGGCCAAATAACGCAGAATTATCGATAATTTCGCCCGATTCGATCAAATAATGAACAAATAGAGCGAATTTGTCGGATCTGTTGTAATTGTTGTTGATTCATTACCATTTTCTCCCTTGTTGTTTGTTGTCTTGTTGGCGCTTCATCATCGGTAAGATGGGGGGTGGCGCCGTCACCGCCACCATTCCGCCAGATTTACATACGAATAAAAACCAACACTAATTGCACGAACAAAAAGTCGAATAATAGGTGGAAGAAGTTGGAAATTACAGCGATAGAAAATCGCTCTTATCAACAACGAAACTTTATTTCGGTAAAATAGACGAAAACCAGCAAATTCTTGTATCAACAGTGCGTGCGAAAAAGCATATTTACAAATTAATTATTCGCTCATAAGGACAGAAAAGTTGGCCAACTCTGAAGACTCTTTTCAACTGAACTAACTTTGAAGTTGGTTGTGTAATTTTAGTTTAGATTCGCGTCAATACGATGGAATTCATCTGAATCTCGGCGAATTTTTGCATTATTTATGAGTCCTTAGAAGCTCTCTTTTACAATTAAATTGACGCATAAAATTATTTGTTACGGCTAATTTTGAACAGTTGAATAAAAGAAATGGGGGATGCGAAACGCCGACAGGCTCACAAAGCGATTAATTATTGATTTGATAAAGTTGAAGAGTCTGGAAGAGTCGGGCCTTATGTATTTTTCAGCGCTTTAACGAGCGTCATTTCACAGTCACCGGGGGTTTATTAATTCGAGTTTTTTTTTTCCGATTGTGATTGTTAATGTTTATATGTTTTTGTTTTGTTGTTTTAGCAAGCATACCGACGGTGGGTGTGCAGCTCTCTGGTGCCTCATTTTACACGTGCCGGTGAGCGACTACGGCCCTGTCTTAGCGTGTGCCAGGACGTGGAACAACAGTGCCCGTATTTATTGCCGGGTGATTGGACGAACCAAACGGTCCCAACGGGGGAGGCGGCCCATCCAACGCCACAATACGCCGGGGAGCCCACCTTCCTCTGCCTTGGTAAAATTTCTTTATTTATTAAAAAAATAACCACTAGTCGCCCGGCGCATCCACCATTTCTACACATAACTCGTCAAATCGATCGAGATTTTTGTTGTTTTTAATATAAACGAAACCCAAATTATTTCGACTGCATATCAAGCCTAATTTTAAGAGTTTTCCAATGCGGCGCCCCAATTACTCTCTCTTTATTCTCAACACATGACAATTCAATAGTAATGATAGTAATCGTGCGGTTTCTTGTATTCGTTTGAAATGTCTCACGGGCATTTTAAGATATAAACACACTCATCTATATCGGATATCGATTGATCTTGGAGCTGTTAAAGTCCCAATGGAGTGATGGACGTGACCTGCAGTACGGCCACTGCCCATCTTCAATAAAGCCTGTTCCACTCGGCTATCTTGTCCGAGTCTCAATTATTTCTCTAATCGTATTAAATTCAACTTGAAGTGATATTCGATGTTTTTGAGATTTAGATTGAAATAAAAAAATAAAATAAAAAAAAGCGAAACTATTTAATATCGTTTGATGGAATTATATCAAGTCCGAGTGTAATCAAAAAATAATTAATAAAATTTTGACATTATATTTGTCTGAATCTGTCCGATAGAATTGATGATATTTACAAAGCCAACAATACTAGAGGCCATCATTCATTTTATGGATTCTTCAAAACAACAACAACAACAACAATATCTCTATTTGCTCATATCGGTATTTAGTGCGAGTTTTTCTCAATTAAAAATAAATTAAATCAAATTCTCTACTCTATATTCAATTGTTGCGTTATCATCCATCAATCACGCGACTAAAATAGATTACCAACCACGATTACTGATTAATTGTGTTGGAAAGGGGCAAAGCGTATTACACCTGGAATTTGTGGCGTAATTTATGTGGAATAATTGTTGTTTTTTGTCGGGTATTCTGATATGTTGCGGTTGCAGATCCGAACATTCCGGAGACCGGTGAGCAGAAGTTGAAATCCTTGCGCGGAGACGAAGACTGTTGTTATACGCACTGCGGTACGCCAGGTCGAGGAGCTGGCGACGACGACGTGCTCAACGTATGCGAACATTGTCCAGGTCGGCCTGCCACCACGTCCAACGAGACATACTCATCAACAATAGCCACAAATACGACCACTATCACGACGTTATTAACGACAACAACAACAACAAGCGCCGCCGCCGCTACAACTGCTGCCAATATTGCCCATTTATATTGTTGGAGGGCAGGAGGCAGGACTTTAAATAATAAAGTGTCTCTATTGTGGACCGCATGGATTATTTATAATAATATAGAACTAACAAAAACGATTTTAAACACATCAATAAAATTATTGTTAGAATTGTGCGCGTCATGTGTACGGACGACGCTGCTGATGATCTGGACGATATTGATGAAGATAATAAAAATTGGTATAAAAAAAAAGAAAAAAAAGCTATTAAAGACGAACAAGTGCGGAACGTGCTCATAGAATTAGGACTGTTTAGGCGATATGTGTTCTTCCAAACGCCCTGGAGTATGGTCTGTCCATGACGCAAACAATTATTCACTAATCTCAAAAAAAATAAATCACCTTTAACGAAATTAAACCAACCCCATCTATCGGATCGAATGTGTTCAAATAATACCAAAAAATATAGTATCCGGTGTCCTACTCGATTCAAAATTATTTCACAATTGAAAGACTGATTTCGCGACATTCACAACATATCCCAAACGGTTCAGTTAAAAGAAAATTTCGTCCCATTTATAATTGAAAGCGCCCAAACATATCCTAAAGCACAAAAATCCCCGATTTTCAGCTTGATACCCGCCATCCGGATACTAAATTTCGTTTAAACGTCTTTCAAAAAAAAAAAACTCCCTAGTAGAGGTGAACTCACCTGATAGATTAATTAGCGACAATTAGCAAAAGCGGCTGGATGACTGCCTTTCACTTCAATCAACAACCGAAATTTTTAATAATTTAAATAGTTGAATTGTGTTTTGCTGAAGATTTTGAGTTTCAGACGCGCTTGCACCATGGACAGACCATCCATCTAGAAGCGATTGGATTTTTTCTAGAAGAATTATATCTTCATGCACATAGAATTTGTCTAGGACTGCGATATGTGAATTGGGGGTCGAATTATTGTTGGATCGTCAACCAGATAGAGAGACAAGTCAATTATTTGTCAGAATTTCGATTAAAATCCACCAATAATTCCGGCTCGCGTTTATATAATGGCTGTTGCGAAGTATATAAGACTATATTCGGGGAAATTTCACCAAAAAAAAAAAAATGGGAGCGATACTGTTTATTTGAGATGATGGAATTTTCGAAAATTGATTTCCATGATATTCCGGCCAATTAACTAATTAAAAAAAATATTATAATAATTGTTCAACG
Source organism: Stenodera caucasica (assembly GCA_037414795.1). Lineage (NCBI taxonomy): Eukaryota > Metazoa > Arthropoda > Insecta > Coleoptera > Meloidae > Stenodera > Stenodera caucasica. The sequence goes on along the minus strand of JAZBGZ010000092.1, from coordinate 9,177 downwards.
ATAATAATTTACGATCGAATCGATTTCTGCTTTATTTCCAATAATATTGATCGATATACTTGCGAATCAGCCAATAAAGCAGTCACCTAGTTGCGATTGTTAATTTCATGTTGTTTTTTTGTTGTTGTAAAAATTATTAAACCAATTCTGTTTTGGAATTGATTTGATTAGTTGACCGACGTTGTTTGGCAAAATTTGACAAAAACAAAAAAATTATTATACGTATATATAGTATTAAAAAATAATAATAATAATAATAATAATAAATTAAATAAATAACACAGAGCGAGTGGTATTTAACAAAAAACAAAAAAAAAAAATTATGATAAAATTATTGAAAAAAAAAATATTGTTAAATGTGAGATCCTGTAGTTGAAGAAAAATATAATATTCAAAAATATTTATTGGAACGTAGACAGTTCTCGAACGGATCATAAAACGTAGCCACAATTTTTTTTTCGAAAAATTATAACACAAAAAAAAATAATTAGAGATCGAACACCGTTATTTTCGAATTGATTTCATGTGTCCAACTGCCAAATTACCAAATTAGAAATTAATAAAATCGATAAGGATTTGTTCATATCATTGATTTTTTGGAACGAATAATTATTGTTAAATAAAACAATCAGTCATTTGTTTCTAATAATAATTTCAAGCAGGGTAATAAATTAAATTTGTTAATTAATTAAATAACAACAAAATATTTAATAAATTATTAATAAAAAGAGGAATAATAATAATAATAATAATAATAACTTAATCTAGTGACTGATAATTGCGGTTTATTTACAACAATTATTCGCTAATTAAAGCCCGGAAATTTCGGGATTATCCAGTTTAGATTCGTTTGATCTAACAACAAGAAGAATACCAACAACAACAACAACAAGAACTACAGCAACAACAACAACAACAACAACAAGAAAAACGTCAGGTCCACGTTGTATTTTTATGGAAAACTTCAAATTTGTGAACAATGTTTGTGTGCGTATGTTTTAGTACAGGAATCAAAATATATATTAAATATTATTTCAGAAAAATTTTCAAAAAAAAAAAATGGGAACGATTCTACGTAGCTCTTTTAAATTAAAAATTAATTACTAATTAACAAAAAAAAATTTGGTCTAGATTCGTCCGCAATTGATGCGAAAAGTGTTGCTAGTGGTCTCATGTTACTAGCTGTGTTCGTTAGAGATCTCTGCAAATTTTATTTAAAAATAATAATAATAATAAATTTAAAAATAATTAATAATAATAATAATAATAATAATAATGAAACGCTATTATAATCGATTATAACGAAGGCATATTTGTTAAATCTTCTTCTATTGATTCAATTGGGTTCTCTTCAGTCGGTTTGTAGTTGGTTATTATTTTTTGTTGTTTTTGAGTTTTGGGGGATATTTCGATGACTTCTTTTGGGGCCCGATTTTGAGCGCCAAAGCCTTAATAATTGCAATACGAATAACATTGAGAATATATAGATATTTTTGTAATATTTTCGGGCACAATTTCGCAAATATGTCTTCGTTTGATTATCCAACCACACATAAATCTATAAATAAACACAATAACAAACACCAATACACACACATATATATACACACATACATACCGTCATTTTTGGAGATTTGTAAACGTTTCCGGCAAAAATTGCAAAATTCTCCGATCATTTCAAATTTAACGTCAATTTCGATTTAAACACAATTATTAATTTGATGCAATTGCAAAATTGCCAAATATCTGACTGAATTTCGATTAGTTGTTATTTTGTTTTTGTTTTGTTTTTGATAAGAATATGGCTCAATGTATGATTATTGCCTTCAACAATGCAAAATGGATTTTTTCTATATGTAGACGAAACACCAATTTCCGTTGGAAGATTTTCTTTATTTTTCTATAAATAAATGGAGAAAAGGCAGAAAACTTCGACCATTTTTGCAATAAGCATTGAAAATTTCGATACAATTCCGCTCTGCTTTGCATTGTTGTAATTGTTGTTGACGTTTGTAAGAAATAATTTAAAAATAAAATCCACAAAAAAATATATATATATGATGATGATGATATATAATTGTTGCTAGTGCTAGAATTGTTGTTGTTATTATTCAAAAATAGTTGAGAAATTATATATTTTTATTTAATTTACAGAATGAATGATGAAAGGTAATTCTATTAATAATAATAATTTTTCTCGAGAGCAGAAAAATCAATAAATTCGCTACACGTATGACTGAGATGTCTCTTTTTGTTGTAATTTAGATTTAAAGACAAAAAAGAAATGTTGTTATTAGTGTAAATATATAATCTATTAACTATTAACTATAAGAATTCAAAAACGACTGGTGAACGCCAGATTTTTTAAAAAAGGCCACTTTATCTTGTAATAATAATAATAATAATAATAATAATTATAATAGAGAATAGTGTAAGTGTCTATTGATTTATTTTGCCATAATTATTTGATATTTATACGATAAAATTGGTCAGATATTTGCAATTATCCATAACGAATCGATTCTATATTTCAAAATATTTTTGTGGAAACGTTCTATGATTGTTTGTTCTAAAATTAACGAGAATTACAGGAATAACTAGAAGAATAAGGGATAAACAACATATTTACACATACACAAAACAACAACATATAAATGAAGAAAAAAAACTTTATCTACATTAAGTCCCAGACAAAAAAAATTATTAAGTTAAGGTTGAAAGTTTTTTTATTAGTGAAACAAAAAAGTATTATAAATATTGAAAAAAAAAACAAAAAAACAATGAAATAAAAAAAATTCAAACAATGATTGTTTAATATTGTTGAATTGAACTAAATATCAATAATGATATATTAATTTAATAGAACAGTTGACAATAAAGTGCATTTCGGGAGAGTTATTTGGACATTTTATAACACTAAAAGATAACTTCTTCTTCTATTGAAAACCCTTCATTCTTTCAATTCTTATAATTCAACAACAATTTCGAAAAAAAAAACGATAAACTCTCTAGAAATGTTCAGTTTCAATTAAACAAATTTCTAAAAAACTCCACCCTAGGAGATAATCAAACTTCCCACCAAATTCCCAACAGTCATGCAACCTTTCGACAAAATATCCCAACAATAATTCCAACCTCGATAAACATTATTATCGAGAAATTTTAACGATTTTGCCACAACTATTCTCTTTATTGTAGCAATAATAATCGAAATTCACGCAATACAAAATAATAAACTCAATATGGTGCTTGTACATTATTGATTATTGACGTCTAACCTAGAATTATTGAAACTACCAAATGATCATAACCTCAATCAACAATGTTGAGTTTTTATCGAGAATTTCTATTATTTATATTTTTAATAACCGAAACTTTATCACAGTCCTGTAGTGATAATCAAGATGCTCAATGTTTATCGCAATATCGCAATATTTACACTAAAGGTGAGTTGTAATTGATTGAAATCACCAATTTGAGGTTATGTTATTTTCAGATAGTAACACGAAATTTTTGAAATACATCAAATTAATTGAGAACGCCGAAAAGACTCATGTTCAGTGTGATCAGGCGAAATGTAACTGTTATTTGGACGTGATAAAGAATGATTTGAGACCGTTCAAAAAGAGTGGCATCACAAAACAGATGTTGGATAGCGTGAAATTAAAGTGAGTTGTATTGTAAGTTTAGAATTAACTCGAATTGATTTGTAATTTTAGAGGTACTAAATACCAAATCATCAATAATCGTCTATATCGCGACAAGAATTGTATGTTTCCGGCTCGTTGTAACGGTATTGAGCACTTTCTATTGAAATTATTACCGAAACTGCCCGATTTGGAATTCATCATCAATACTAGAGATTGGCCGCAATTACCGAAAGCCTACAATATTTTCGGTCCTGTATTATCATTCAGCAAAACATCGGACTATCACGATATAATGTATCCGGCTTGGTCGTTTTGGGAGGGCGGTCCTGCCATCTCCTTATATCCCACTGGCATCGGACGTTGGGATCGACATCGGCTAGTTCTAGGTAAACTTGGTAATACGACAAAATGGACCGAGAAAATTCCGAAAGGATTCTTTCGCGGTTCACGGACCAGCTCTGAACGGGATCCGTTGATTTTATTGTCGAGACTAAAACCGGAACTTGTAGACGCCCGATATACGAAAAATCAAGCATGGAAATCGGATGCTGTAGTTCTCCCATATATTACAATCGAAAACGTAGATTTTTATTGTAAAATTTTTAGGATACCTTACATCAACCTCCAGCAGCTGAAGTTTCATTCGAAGACCACTGTAAATATAAATATTTATTCAATTTTCGTGGTGTGGCTGCTAGTTTTCGTTTAAAACATATTTTATTGTGTAAATCGTTGATTTTTCATGTTGGTAATGAATGGTTGGAATTTTTCTACCCGTTATTGAAGCCTTGGATTCATTATATACCGATCGATTCGAATGTTAATGGGACAATTTATGAAGAATTGCTAGAATTCGTACGGGCTAACGACGAAATTTCGCATAAAATTGCCGAGAATGGCTATAATTTAATTTGGAATCGTCTAAAATTAACAGATATCGAGTGTTATTGGAAGAAATTATTAAGACATTATGCGAAATTGCTGCAATTTCAACCGGAATTAGATCCGACTTTAATCGAGATAAAATAAGCAAATAATCGATCATTAATTAACAAAGACAATAATCCGACAATAATTAGATAAATAAGAATCAATGTGATATTTATTGGAATTAGTAGATGGCGCTAGCTTGATATAGCTACCGCCATCTGTGGTTTATTAAGCGACTTTGTCTATATAAAGTTTTATTTATTAAATTAAAAAATAGCTATCAAATTTCGGCAATAAAATCTCGCTTTATCGATTCCATTGCCGAAATTCAATTGTTCGTACCAAAAATCCACCTTATAAATAATCAAAATTGAATTATTTTCAAAGAAGTGTATCGATATCGATGTTACTATCGCTACCATATAAAAATTCAAACATTGATGAAGCTAATTCATCGATTTCACCATCAGCTTTCGGTAAATTCATCGATTTACCTTGTCGTCTCAATTCAATTTCGCTATCGAACTCATCATCGGGTACTCCAGCATATTTTTCACGTACATCCTTCATGATGCAGGCCTCTAATTTTTTATGTTTGTAGCATTTAAAGAAGAACATTGGACGGATCAATTCGCGTGATAATGGTGCCCGATCACGTTTCACTTCCGGAACACATTGCTAGAGAAAAATTTACAATTTTAACAAAATAATAAGTCGAAAATAAAATGGCAATTACTGAAAATTGTTGACAGAACGTAACTCCATCTTGCATATCCCGTCGTAATTCTTCACTAACTGGCAAATTACCGATACGTTCACTGATTTTCGAATAGTTCGGCTCTAAATTGTTGTCTAAATAGCCTAATTCTTGCATAACGCAAGTTATATTCCGGACACGGCCACTTAAACGCGATGTTAGAACTTCCAGTTGTGCTTTAATATCCATGTCGCGCTATAATTAATTCAATGATTTTCTTTTAGAATTATAAACCTAATATTTTGGCTAACTCACCGAAACTCTGCCCGTGTAGTATTGTGGCGGGATCATTGGAAAAGCGTATGGTGAAAATTGGGCCGGTTGTTGTGGGAAATTCGGATAGAATAACGGCCCTTGATACGGATTTGCAAATTGTTGATTATAAAATGGATACGGCCGTATTACCGGATTCTATGAGAACAAAATCGTATTATTATTGGGTATAATTATAATTAATTACGAGAGATAATTTGAATACCGTTGGTCTGTAGGCTAAAATCGCTTGTTGTAGCTTATCAGCATCGAAATTCGGCTGTTGTTGTGGCAAATTCGCATATAGTGAATTTTGTTGTTGCGGATGTGGCTCTTTTTCCGGTTTTTGAGGCGGATCTTCCAAAGCTGCACATTTAGCACACGCCGATTTCATCTCTTTACGTATCAATTTGACAACTTCCGGCCCAAAACAACTCTCATAAATCTAAATCAATAACTATAATTTATCAATAATTAGGATGATTTATTATTATCACCTTCATCATTGCGTATTTCTTCAAAAATTTATCTTCACTACCTTGGAATGATGTAGCACTTAGAATAAGCGCCGATAAAACTGTTAATAGGCACAATTTCATTTTTATGTTCTGTAAAATTAATGAATGAATCGATTAATGATGAATGGGATTATTTATAGTGGATTCTTGTTTATTTTTATTCGAATTGTTGATTGATTAATTCTAAGTGGGTTATTTGAGAATTTAGTTGCTACAAAAATAAAATGGCACAATTGTATTTATTTTCATTGGAAAATCAATAGAATTTTTCGAATCCTCTATATTTCCATTCAAATATTTAGTATTTTCAACAATAGAGATTTCGGCGTTAATTTGTTTGGATAAACCTAAGCATCTTTTCCTTTTCCCTTCAATTTCCCGATTGTTTTTGTTTGATTTTCATTCATAAAAATCGTTACATAATTATTTGTTTATTTTATCGATATTATAAACATTCTATTTAATTATGAATGAATTGCATAATTGCTGTAATTATTTTCATGTTTCAATTACTAATTATTCAATTATAATATGCAAAATTGTATGAAATTTTAATAAGTTTTAAAAAATCTAATTTCGATATGCTGTAGAACCGGTTGGATTTTTTTCAATTTAAAATAATTACAAGTTGTTATTGATGATCAGGATGTTGATTGGATAAAAGAGTTTTTCCGAAGATTAATTGCGAAATAATCGATTCTCATCCTGAACAATCAAATTATAAACCGAAATTGTTTTATAATCGGAATAAAGATGGGAAATTGTAAAAGTCAAAATACAACACAGATATAGTCATCCAATTATCCTATCTCTATTGTGACTTAAACTCGTTGAGGATGACTTAAATCCGAGTAGAGATGGATGATTTAAGTCGTTTTCGCTGTGATTTAACAATTTTAACTGTAATTTTAGGCAGCTTGGACCTATGACCCTTGTTGAACCATAGATGGATCTGCTACAGGCCACTTGATTACTTGTAGTTTGAATTTATTTACATAAAAAAAATAATAATAAAGAAAATAACTGTAACAGAAGAATCAGGTATTTCATAATCTTGATATTTATCTTCAAAAATTGTAGTCTTAGACTGTGACAATAAATGTTGAAATTCTTAATTTGCAAATACATTCTGTTATCAATAATGAACCACGCATAACACGTACTTGTCACCGTTAGTTATTGACATCAATTTTTTATTATGACACGATTAGAATTTTTGCATATTAGAATTAATTAATCAAAAAAAAAAAATTA
>JAZBGZ010000091.1:57731-94325 GCA_037414795.1 Stenodera caucasica | reverse complement strand
TTTGTGTGCGTTTATATCTTAAGTAAAATGTATGTAGGTATATAATGGTTGTTTGTGAGTGTGAGAGTTCAAATATTTTCCGGGGCCATCGGCCTATTGAGCAGAAAAACAACATGTGTGTTGTTTCGTCATGGGCCCATTTTCATTTTTCCCAAATCAAATAAAAACGACAAGACAGAAAAATAATTTCCAAAAAACTACAAATAGTATCTTTGATTCATTCAATAGATATTCAAGAAACTTGAGGGAATTATAATAGAGTACTCCGAAAAGATCCACATTTTTCTCGATTTGTTGTTGGAAAAATCGATCAACACACACGCATTCCTCCGCAAATACATCAAATAAAATAATAAAGGCGGTGTTCGACAACAACAAACAATTTTTATCCTTTTATAGAATTGTAAAATATAATCAATATTATTTCCAAATATCAACATCACTAATTTACTGGAACAAATTAAAGTCTATTGATTCCCCAATAATAAAAGAAAACTACGTAATTTTCACTACTACGTCGTAGTTTTTCCTCTGACCTGCTTTATTACTACTACGTAGAGAGAATATTATCAAAATAACAACACAACACACACAACTCGCTATACACACAAAAAAAATTAATGAATGAATCCATTTGGATTGTGTGTGTGTGTGTGTGTGTGTGTACGTATGTTTAATGCGTTGTTGTCTCTATCTCTGCTCTTTCTCTCTTTATCTTTCGTTTATTGACTCAGAACACACGCATATAAAGATTCATGTCGTAGTAGTATTGCCTTCTGTTTTGCTGATATGAAAACACTCTAGACATTAATGAATGAAAACTGTCCTGACCTACCTAAATCGCCATTTGTCCATTCTCTATCAAAATAAACAATCATTATATTCAGATAGATGAAATTCTAAAGAAAAGAAAAACAAAAAACAGATCGGAAATCTACTCCACAAAATTTGATCCACCCTAAATTTCCCAACACTAATGTCAAAATCTTTCGACAACCTATTCATACGATCTGTTGACTACGATAAGATTGAAGCCATTTTGACAATATGTGTATATAGTCACGAATCAATTCGATTTTGATCTTGATCAAAACAATGTTACGTGTCACCCCGATGAATTATTCTATATCTCAAGACATTTCAAGCCCTTAAAGCTAACCAAACTGGTTGATTCGAATTATTCCATATGGATAGTTGTGACTTTGATTGTAAATTCAATTTGATATAATAATAAATGAATTGGATTGTTTGAGCAATTTGTAGCTTGAGAAATTTCATCCTACATGGAAATTTGACAATTTTGTGTAGGAGCAATATCACTATGTAATTCAACGTATAAATTAAAGGGTTAGTTAACATGATGAAATCTTTTTGTTGTGAAAGTCTTGATAATGACTCGCTAACAGACAACGTCTTTAAATTAAAGAGGAAGACCGGGAATGAAAAATTACACTATTACAATAAATAAAGTAAAGGAAAAACTTTCACTTGTTTGCAATTGTTTGTAGTGGAGGAGATGAGATGACTAAATGGCTATCTATTTCAAACTATGTATTTTTGTTAAATTGAAAATTTTTCAATTTTCTAAGGAACAGAGTCAATATTTGTTAATTTCCTATCAAATCAGCATATTTTTTTATCATCTAATAAGTATGCTATATTTCCGTAAAATATTACATAATTTCCCCTAATATCGTATTTTTTCTTGTTAAAATATAGATTTTATCATCTACTTTATTACACATTTTCCTTTAACTCACGATTCTCAATCGATTACCTATTATTATAATGTAGGTATGTATATAAAAATAATTTCCCTCTATTTAAATAGACTGCAATAAAATCTAATACAATATTTACAATAAAAAAAACAATAATAACAATAATAATATAAGATATAAGCAATCTATTGTTCTACATATTTATAAAGCATTCGATATTCATCTTCGTATTTATAAGAAGGCAAAAAATACAATAAAATGTGACCCTTTTCTTTTATTTTCTCCAGCCTTTCTATGCTCTCACCTCTCTCTAGTCAATATTCCCAATCTATTATGTATGCATTGAGAGTGTCGTGTCAAAGAAAAAAATAGAAGAAGAACAAAAAGACGAAGAAGAAATTGAGGACGAAGAGAACAACTTTGTCGCCCACAAGGATCAAATTCTCAAAGATTAACCGGATAACATACAACAAAAATTGTAGAATATCAAAAAGACAAAAACTCTCCTTTTCGTTATTGTAATGAATAAATTTATTTCATTCGATATTAAACAATTTCATTTATTAGCAGAATAATAAATAAACAACCAAATACGATGCGATTACCGGTCTATATTACTATTAAGTTAACGGTAGCATTAAACAACAATGGAAAATACTGAACAAAAATTTCCATAATTTGTAAACACTTCCAATAATAATAAATGATTAATTTATATCTAATCAAAGTCGGAATAAACAATACAGAAGAATTAATCACCCAGTTCGATGGACTTTAATTTTTTCGGAAAATACGACATTAATAATTCTGGCAATCTCTAGCCGAAACAATTTTTTTTTAATAATACTTATTTTGTTCTTCGATTTTGATGAAATACATTTATTAGATAAAATTGTAAAAAGCCACATAATAAAGTAATTATGAATCGTAGAAAAAAAATTGCTAATCACCCTCGTTTTCTATGTGAATAAAATCAAGGCCCAAAGAAAAAACAATTGGACTCCAAATCTTATAATAAATAGAACGAATAATGTAATGAATAGTAGTAATCGAGCAAAATTTGAATATTCTAGTTCGACATAATATAATCTGTATTTGTTTATTGTTTATTGGTGATAAATTTTATAATACCAGATTCAGTCATTTAGAGGTCGATATTTTTTTATTCAATAGATTATTTTAGGAGAAAAAAATTACAAACATGTCCTATGAATTACATAAAAAAATAGACACAAATAACTCAAATTATACATACATATGTATAATAATAAGATAATAATCATTATTATAAACAGTAAAATGTACAAAAACATCTAAACATAGTAATTACAACATTTATATTAAATTTTCCAAAAATAATGTTTGGTTTAAATAAATCCAAAAATTGACTATCACAGAAAAAGTGAAATAACGAGATCTAATGATAAATCATTTGTAATTATTATAATTTGGCGCAAACCTACAATCACTTTCTATAATTTACAGTAAATTCGTCTTAAAAATAATGAAATTTTACACCAACTAGAATTAGAAGACATTAGAAATATTCAACAGAATAATGATGGAGAAAGTCTTATTCGATAAAAATATAGAACTCTATCTATTATTATCATTATTATCATTATTATATGTATATCGAAGTTGTTGGCCGTCTAGAGATTCTAAAGTGAATACAATAAAAAAAAAAAAAAAGAAGTGCATAACAGTCTACTGCAATTCTATAGTCTCCTGTTGCGCTTTAACTGCATTCCTGCAACAAATCTGACAACGGACATTGATCTTTTTCATTGTAGACATGCCAAAAAAAAAATTCTTACGGAAATACCTGATTTTTTATAAGACCCCGGCCTAAATCATTCATTACTGACATTTTGTTCAAGACAAAAACTAACCCAAGACTCAAATATTTATATTGACCTATAAAAAAGATTCAATTGATACTAAATGATTGAATTGAGAAATTATTTTGTTTATAAATACAATATTTAAACGAGGGAGGAATGTTAGCAAGAATTTGAGTAATCAACAATAAACAATTAAACTACGCATTTACGCATTTTTATATTGACATTGTCGCAATGAATTTTTCTTTATCCTCCATGTCTATTATCAAGTATGTACAAATATTTACCTTAAATTCCGAACTAGTGCAATGTAAAGCCGTAAATCTACAAGATTGCGATGAAGTCTATTGATTTGTTTTGTCTTTAGGACTCATCAGATAATATTTTTTTATAATAGTCGTTAATTTATATTTGAATATTTTGTGATTTTCTATACTTTCACTATCTTAGAAGAAGATCAATTGTCTTTTGTAAATTTAAATATTAAATTATTTGAATAATGAAATATTAAAACACATAATTTATTAAAGTTATAAAATTGATTTTGAATAATGAAATTATTGATGTGGAAAATAATTTTACAATTGAAATTTTTCGTTATTATTTTTATTATTAATGTTTACAATGAATTATACCAATATTTATTAAGGGCAATAAAAATAAACCTTGAGCAATAGTCGGTTATTATCATTAAAATATCTGTAAGTCTATTTTTTAATGTTAACAATAAATCAATAAGGAAAAATAAATATTAATGACAAACTAATTATTTGGGTGCATACACAACAAATCTATAAAGAATATTTCTTTTGTGAATATATCTTTACTTATACTTTTGATTAATTTGAAGATATTTCACAATGGCGCAGACATAAAAGAATCGGCGGATCAATTAATTAAAGAATTTAATTGGACATTTATCGAAATACATACATCCATTATTATTATTAACATGTATTTTTTTTTCTTTGAAAAATTTTCGAACATCACCTGTGAATAAATCACTGTAATAAGAACTGTCAAATACAATAAATGGTCGATTTAACGGACCCCTATCTACTCAACTAATTAGAATGTCACTTGCACCAATCAAAATAAAAAATTTAAATTGCAAAAACTAAATTACAAAAATACGAAATTATACTCGAATATACAATTGGAATTTTTTGCCAAAATATAAAATTTGAATTGGCCAGTTGTTTTTTTTTTTATTATAGCAAATCTAGAAAAAATTGAAATTAAATGAAAATCTCAATGGGATAATTTTTGTAAAAAGAAAAAACAATAAATTTAATCAATAAAAAGGCAATGATCAACATGATTTTTACAAGTACATAAATATAGTTAAGTTATAACTTATAACACAATAATAATGCATTGAGCAATTTATTTTTTGATATGATGTAATGTTGCCTACATTTTTCATACATTTCGCGACTCCTCTGATAAAAAAATAGTGATATTACGAAACAAACTTCGCAACACTGGCAAATTATCGACTACATACAAAGTTATTACTAATATTGAAAGAATTGAGGGAAAACTATTATCAATTTCATAGTATAATATAACAATAAGATTAATTTGTTCGGAATGATCTGAATCACTCAATAACTAATTACTTATTGAGAAGTTTATGAAAATGAATTCCAATAATTTTGATTTTTCAAATGTATTTTGAATTTGTGATATTTTTTTATTTAAAAATACTGTAGAAAATTCTTGGAAATTTTTATTTTATTTTATTTGTTTCACATTCAAAATTTGGAATAAAGACATTACAGCAAAATATTTTATTTTTATTTTTATTTTATAAAATAAAATAAATTCCCATTGGATAGAAAATCGTCATTATTATTACGTCTAACTATATTTAAATATAGTTTTATAATCAGGTCCTAACATTTATAAATTGTTATTTATAAAATGTGTTGTTTCAAATGATATTTTGAGAGTATCACTATCATAAAAATAGATTGAAACATAATTGTTGAAAAATTCTATTTTGTTTATCCATCTTCGAGAATATTTCCAAAAATTTTACAAGAATATAAACAATTGTCAACAAATCATCATAATAATATTTTTCATCACGAAAAATATATTATTGTCCCCATAATTTTTTTTTTTGTTTTCCAAATTGATTAATATTTGCTTGAATTAAGGTGATTTGTCGTCTCGTACAACTCTAAATGTTATATTTCACTAAAAAAATCCCTACAGAAAAAATTACCATCTTTAACTGTTATCAGAATTGTGGATTTTCTCTCTACAAGGATAGTCCTATCATAAATTTCTTTAAACAAGAGAAAAGATTCCTTCTAAGAGTCATACTTTTTATGCAAATTTATACCTATTATTTTTGTGAATAATCGTATCTCAACAAATTTGATAATTTATTACTTTGAAATTTTGTCCAATTTAAAAGAATTTATGACCACAAAAATCCAATAGTCGAATTAAGAATCCATTTTCAGATCTTAAATGACTCATTGGTCGAAATATAGTACCATCAGGAAAATATATACATATATTTATTAGAATTCATCCAATCAAAAAAAAAAACACTTAGTAATTAAGATAATGATTTGGAGGCGCATCCACCATTTCCACAATTTTTATTTTGAACTCGCTTTCTCGACAAACAAATATAGACAAAAATAGGTTCAAGAATAATAAAAACAGACTGCCATTTATTGAAAAAAAAAAACACTACCATATAATTACCGAATATTCTAGTAAACAGCAGAACGAACTAGAATTGGATGATATAAAATATAAGGTTAGACATAAATTTTGAACGAATCTAAATTTAGAACAGTGATGCACGCGAATACATTTGAATAAAAACAAAATTCATAAAATTCAGTAATAATAACAATACAAATAATAACTAGTCGAAGAATTAGACTATATGTATAATAATTAATAAATAACATTTTTTAAATAAACAAAACAAAATCTCAAGAATTATTGGAAATAATTGTATTGGTTATAAATAATTTGATTTAAATTAGAAAATGTATTTGGGTTTTTCCCTTTTATGAAACAAAAAATTTCAATTTCAAAGAAATAAAATTAGTCATTGAATTTGTTTTATGACTTGGATATTTTCAAAATAGTTTAATGTTGGTGGTGTTATTTATAGTTTAGCTTATGAATAGAAGTAACAAAACAACAGAATTTACTAAAATAATTTTTTTTTTAATCAATAGAAAGTTGAAATTTTCGCAAAGAAAAAATTTATTTGTATCGTTTTGTACCAACGACCACACATTTTAATTTATCATTGTGAATTGTACAATAGTTGAATGAACAACTGTTTTTCAAACTAGAAAAAATGAAATAAAATCAATAGTAATAAAATAATTATTCTAGAAACCATTAATTAGAACATAATTAACTGTTTTTTATTATTTATTTTTTTTGTCGTTATAAGTAATAGGTTTTAATTAAATACAATAACAGCTCAATAATTTTATACTTCCTGTATATCCGAAACTATTGATATCATCTCTAATTTTCTTGTTAATAACTATTCAATTTTCTAATTGTGTGTTAATGATTTTTCAAGAAAAAAAAAACTATTTATAGTCTTTCTTATTTTTAAATCAAGTAACAATTAATCACGACACTGTCAAATCGACTTCAAACCAACATAAATTCTCGTTCAGAACAACCGAAAAAATAAGTAGTAATAGTTTTTATAGACTCCTACGTTTATTTTTAAATATTTACGAGTTTAATGTGGTAGTGATAGATTGTTTTCCAAAATTTATAGTTATCAAATTTGAATTGGACGACTCGGCTGTTGAGGAATACCAGATGATAGCACATGACAAGAGAAATATTTCGTTTGTTTGTTCGAAATTTATAAATGAAAAATAACAATAATTACCAACAATATTGGGTCATGGTTATAAATAAACAATTATATATGTAGATTGCAAGAAATTATTTAGGAATAGTATTTTTATTAAGGGGAGAAAGGGGAGAATTTACATCTATCAAGACTTAATTTAAATAGGAAAAATCATCAACCCTCATTAGGTTATCATGAATTATGAATAAATTAACAATATTAGCTTTGATATTATCGACATCGATCGTCGTTTTGATGGACGGTGAAAATTAATTAATATTTAACGTAAATTAGTAGTATAACTACCCTAATTGTTATGGATTTATGCGTGAAATAAAAAAAAATTGGAATTCAATATACTTCTAACGAGAAAAGTTAATTGGAAAAAAAATAATACCAACAATAACAACAAATGGAAAATTGTGTTTACCGAACAAAACTTGACCTATAATCAATATTATATTTATAAATACTTCAAGAGTTTTTATTATTATTTAGTTTTATTTAGAAAGAAAATTGTTGATGAAGAAACATAAATTTTTAAAATAAAACAGTTAAACTTTAAGTTTTTCATCATCATTTAATGTATACATACTATAATGAAACAAATTTGTCGCGACTGATTTGACAAAAGTAGGTTAAAAAAATAAGAGCAAATAATTTTTTTTTTTTACAAATATTATAAAAAGATTAAAGGCAGATCCCAATATCCACCTCATTTTGAAATCAGACTGACTGTGTTAGTTTCGATTTACTATAAAAAATTTGAGACAGGGTAACAAATAAAAACTTTACTATCGCCACAAAGTAGTAAGTAGTAGTCTGTAAAACTTAATCACATTCTTTTAAAGAAGATTCTTTTATTTTAAATGAGCCCATGTAAACGATAACGACCAATAAAATAGCAATATTAATGAGTTTTATTTAACAGAATGTTAAACTTTACAATTGGAAACTATTGGAAAAAACCATAAATTTACATTTATATTATTAAACTAACGAACAAAAACAATAGACACATATGTATTCTCTTTACAACATATAATTATTGTGTATAGTTTTTTAAAGTTACAACTTCCGCTTCACCTTATTTTAAAATTGGAAAATTCAATAATCATAATAGAATAATAATTTTAATAGAAGAACCTGCATGTGAGAAAATCAACTTTTAATATATTCCATATTTTATAAAAATTTATAACGAAACACTACAAAAACAAATTAAATTTTAGATAATAATAGTAATAATAATTCCTATGAATATAAAAATTTGAAGGCACAATTAGTTTAATTTTTCCATTTTCAATTGTTGAATTCGAAGAATAATAAAATTACGAAAAACAAAAATTTCAACAATAGATTATAGTAATTTATAATTCACTATAAAAATGATTTCACAATTTGTTTATTAATAATTGATAATAAGATTGATGCAATAGTTTACAGAAAATAAACGACAAATTGATAAATTTTTGAAATTTTCAGTAGAATTGGCCAATATTTTCGGTATATTTAGAGAAAAAAAGGAGCAAGTCACACTTGGTCCGCTATACCGAAAGAATCAATGAACTTTATGAAGTCGACAAACAACACAAACAAAATCTCAAATTTTGTCAGGTCTTATTTTTTTGCACATAAATATTTTGGCATACAATTTAATTATATTCTAGATAAATTGTTCGTTTCAAATTTGGTACATTTATACAAATATTTGTTGTTTTGTTCCGATTTAAATTTGTTGAAATCGATAAAAACAATTTTCTAAAATGGAATTCCATTCCAATTAAAATTTATTAATATCTCATTAGAATTTCGTCCTTAATATTGTTTATAACGAATATATTTTATAAAGGAATTAGCTCAAGTTCAGGTTAGTGAACAATTCTAGGGTATTTTTATGGGTCTAGGGTGGTAGCTCTGCTAGAATAGCTCCTGAAATACCACTAAAATCAGCATTACTCCAAAAATGTTAATTTTTATGAATAAACAAATGAATTTGAGCTTGATAATTATGAGAACAATGAATTTAGGATTAATTTCACTCATGTTAGGAGATAATCAGTCAACGATAATTGTATTAAATAGAGAACGATTGCTCAATCATCATTGTTTACAAACAATTCTTGCATGTGTGCGTGTGTACCAATATGCGTGTATTTATGTGCGTATTTCAGGCGGGAAAAATATCACAATTATCTATAAACGTACATACCTTGAATTCTATATAGAAATTGTTGAATAATATAATATTAAGTTGTTTATTTCAAATAATAAAATGAAAATAACAACGCCAGGACACAACAAACATCAACAACTCTCCGGATATATTACGAACACACACAAACACAAATACCTATTATAGACATTTTTCCGCCACTAAATTATAAAATAACATCGTATATTAAACACGAATCTATCGTTCTTATTTTGTTGATTTTCAATATTTAAAGATTGAAATAAATATTGGTGAAATGTCAATTGTTAAGGCACTGAGGGCCATCGACAATTCGTCCAAAACCTCACGTGTCCTCTATCGATAATATTTCAACTTAATTCACAATAATTGTTAATTCAAATGACACAATTATTTAAAAATTTCAAATTTTTTATGTATTTCTTGTTTTTATTTTAGTTATGTTTCAAATTAAAGCTGATTCCCGCGATGTTTACAGATCAAAACAAATTCACACACTACTGTTTTCCATGTTGTGTTGTTATAGAACAGAACGTGAAATCTAATCGAACATAGACACGAGCAGTTACGGAGAATGCATTCGTTTTGTTTTGGTCGTTAACCAATCAGAATACAGACTGCTGCATTGCAGAGTTTTTAGTAGCGGATGTGAATGCACTGATATTGCGCATATTGTACGATCGAAAAATTGAAATCGCATCGAACATAGAACGCATTTTTTTTATATTCTAATGAATCATATCACAGTTTTTTCAATTATCATCAGATAAATCACAAATTAACAAAATATAATTTTCAATTCAATTATTTATCGATAACAAATAATATTTGTCGTCAAAAGCTATATAATTTTGGCCTTATTGCATAATCTTAAGATCGTTTCACACTAGTAGATAAAATTTTAAATTTGCCATTTCAAAAAATCATTTGTCCAGGAATGATGATGATGATTGTGATTGATTATGTTGGCACGTCTGAACTTTATGATTCTGGTTGGCAGCATCTATTGTCATTGGTTCTTTCACTGTCAGAATGCACATTGGCGTATCCTATACTTGATATTTTTTGTTATTTCTAGTTATTTTTTTAGAGTTTTCACCTTGATCTAGAATAGGCATATTAAAAATGCCAGCCAAATACTAAATTATCAAAAGTATATTGAAGAAGATTATGGATTTGATGAAGCTGCACACTCTTAAATTTAGGATGACATGGTTGTTATGCATTTTTTCGATAGAGAATTTAATTGTTGAAAGTACAAAAGTTGTCATACAATAACAAAAAATATGATAAATAAAAAGCGAGTAATAAATTATTAATTGAATTCACAATGTTGCGAAAACTGATAAGAGGAACAAAGTTCCTCACTTCTTAAAGAACTATTATCCAATAAAACTTCTATTATTATAAAACATACTCAATGATAAAATAACATTATTGCAATTTTGTAATAACATAAATTTCTATTATAAAAATATAAATCATATCAATTTGAACGATGACATATAATGAATGTTCTAATATATTCAAATATCCTTTTTAAATATAATCCCTCATTTTTAGTTGTAATCAAACAACAAAAAATATTCCCTCTGATTTATTAGAGGGTATTTTATAACAATCACGTATTTATTGGCTCTCAATCTCTATTGTAATAAATGAGAAAAATACCTACATCAATTCGAACAACCACCCTTGTTACGTCCATTCATTACACCAACATTAATCAAGATTATTGGATTTTATTTCTCATTGTACGTGTTTTCGTGTATATCTTAAGACTTTATTCCAACTAATAGGGGGATGAAATACCATTTTCGGTTATATGGAGGGTTGTTATTGTAATAATGAGATTTACTATGTGAATAGGAATATACATGCTTCATTCTATATAATGTAATAAGTAATAACAGCAATTCAAAAAGGATAAGAGTCATATCCTGGTGAATGATCCTATTATCTATTTTATTACTGTAGATCTATTGAAATATGTAAGAAAACTAGTCCTATCAAACTTTTATTCGCAATACAGTATTGAATAATTCTTGGTTGCATAAATATCAGGCATTATATTTACTATAATTCTTTTCACAATAAACATCAAAGTGATAATATTGCTCTTAAATGATAGTTGTTCTGTTTTTACCAGTAGAAATCAATTAAAAGGTAATCTTCAAATTGTAATTTTTCTATAGCTTCATCGTCGAATAATTTGAAAAATCGCGCGCTCTAATCGATGTAGTCTAGTGACTTTTATATTATTCTAGTATTTTTTATTTAAGTTTGTTTAGAATAATTATACAATTTTAACGGCTCTGTTCCGATTTTTGATAATTGAATAACGTAACTCTTCATCAAATAGATGAAATTTTAATTGAATTTGCAATATTCTGTATTATTTAGAGAGTTTGTGATTGCGTCCTTTATCTAGTTTCTGTTGGTAGAAGAAACCGTTCACTCTCAATTTTCGGCCAATCAGAATCATTTATTTAAAAGAATTGAAATCGTGTTTAACTGCCAAAACTTTCTCAATTTTATAGTAGATTTCGTGTTTCCTGAAACCTTTTTCAAGTTAATTTGTGTGCTTTTTTAATTTAATAATCAATAATTTGATTGCTGCATTTCAAAATAATCAAGATGCCCCGTGACGAAGATACGACAGTAATCCCGGAAATTATTTGTGATCAACGTACAAAGACAACTTACCGAAAGGGTCGTTTCTTTGGCAAAGTATGTCGTATTTGATAACATAAACTATTTTTCTAAATTTTATTATTTGCTATAATTATTGCTTTGAATTTGTTTTATAGGGCGGATTTGCTAAATGTTATGAAATTCTCAGTACTAAAGATAATCAAGCTTATGCTGGTAAAATTGTTTCAAAGAAACTTATGGCCAAACAGAACCAAAAAGAAAAGATGACCCAAGAGATACAAATACACCGTGCGTTGAACCATAAAAATGTTGTTGGATTTTATAATTTCTTTGAAGATTCTGATAATATATACATTGTTTTGGAATTATGCAGGAAACGGGTAAATTATTGTTATCTAAGTTTAATTTTCATCTAACTACAAAGTAATAGAGATATTTGAAAACTATAAATAGAATCCAGTTTTAATTGGTTAGAAATATTTAATTTATTTCGATAAAATTAATCAATAATTAAACAATACCTATTGTGATAATGTTGCCGAAAATCAAATTATTTGTTGTATAAATAACTTATTGTGAGGTTTTCTATTGAAATTCTTCAAAATTCCTAATCATAAAATGCCACATTTATCAATTCTAATATTTGTATCAATATTATTTATCAATAATAGCAGTTTTTTCTTTATAGTTTTATCTCGTTATTGTTTTTAATTTTCTTCAATATTTCACTTTATTATTCTCCATACTCTAAACTCTATCTCGTATTTTGATCAATTGAGTCACGGTATTTGATTTTTTATTTCTAAAATCTTGATGGTTTTCATGACCATATCTTTCAGTGATCTATTATTTTTCTTTTTTGTTTAATAAATTCAAATTCACTTTTTCCTTATTTTCAGTCAATGATGGAGCTCCATAAACGTCGTAAGATTCTAACAGAACCAGAAACACGTTTCTATATGAGACAGATATTAAATGGTGTTAATTATTTACATCAACGTCATATAATACATCGTGATTTGAAATTAGGCAATTTGTTTTTAAACGATGAATTACTAGTAAAAATTGGTGATTTTGGTTTAGCAGCAACAATAGAATATGATGGTGAACGTAAAAAAACATTATGTGGTACTCCAAATTATATAGCACCAGAAATTTTAAATAAACAAGGCCATTCATTCGAAGTCGATATATGGTCAATTGGATGTATTATGTATACCTTATTATTAGGCCGTCCACCTTTTGAAACTAGTACATTAAAGGAGACTTATAGTAGAATTAAGAAATGTGAATACAAGTAATTAATGTTATATAAAATAATGTATTGCATTTAATTTGTTCTCTCAATTCTATTCAATTTGAAGAGACAATTTTATGTGCTGCTTAATATTGATATATTTTCATTAATGTTAATTTTTGTTTTTTAAAGGTTGATTGGTAATATTTCAGAGTCTGCAAAAGATATGATCATTAAAATGTTGCAACCAAATCCACAATCTCGTCCAAAAATACAAAAATTACTATCGCATGATTTTATAGTAAATGGTTTTTGTCCACAATCATTACCTGTTAGTTGTTTAACAATGGCACCAAGATTCGATAAAATGGAAATAACTGGTAGAAAACCATTAAGTGGATTAAATAATGAAATAGCTTCACCTTTAGCTAAAAATGCACGTCATGATTCGATAACAGCTTGTCTAACTGGCGGTAATAGCATACAATATTTTGATGCTAAAGAGAATTTCGCAGCTTTACGTACAATGTTGTTAAAGGTTAATATAATTAGATTGTTTACATGATTATGATTGTTATTATTATTATTTTCAAGGCTCTTAAATCGAAAGCATCAAAAACCCATATATTCTTAGATGAGATGACTGATCCGGCTGCTCAACCAATGGTTTGGGTCTCGAAATGGGTCGATTATTCTGATAAATATGGTTTTGGGTATCAATTATCAGATGAAGCAGTTGGTGTTATGTTCAATGATACCACCAAACTTATAATGTTACCGAATGGAATGTAATTATTTTCTATTGATAATTTACTTTGTTTTACTAATTTGTTAATGTATTTTTTCAGTAATGTTCATTATGTTGATAAGAATGGTGATGAATCTTATATGACTGTAGAGAATTATCCAAAAGATCATGATAAAAAAATGAAATTATTAAATTATTTTAGTCGTTATATGCGTGAACATTTAGTTAAAACTGGTGCATCAGTTGTACGTGAAGCTGATTCAATGTCTAGAACACCACATTTACATCAATGGTGTCGTTCAGCATCTGGTGTATTGATGCAATTAAATAATGGTACAGTACAATTGAATTTTACCGATCACACGAAAATTATCATGTGTCCATTAATGGGTGCAATAACATTTATTGGTGAAGAGAAATCATTCCGTACATTCAGATTTTCATCATTAGAACAAAACGGTTGTAATACATTATTATACGAAAAAATGCGATATGCTTACGATAAAATATCTGTATTATTGGATTCCGAATATAATAAGCGAAAATGATAAGTTTTGTTGATCAAATTAAGAACGGAAAAGTATTTGTTAAGAAAACAGGAAATAATCACAATTTAGTCAATTTTTTGTAAACTTACATCTAACGAATAATTAATTATTTTAAAAAAATTCTCGTTCTTATAAGACTACGTATTAGTGTATTATCTATTTTTTATTCTTATTGTATGTTAATATTTTATTTACTGTGTTCTATTTTGTGAATGGTAATTTGTCAATAATTTCCTTGTTTTTTTTTTTCAAAAAAATTGATGCAGGAATAATTTATGAATGATTTAGTTGAGATAAGCAATGCGAATATCCAATGTAAACTACCAATTTTTTTTATTATTAAATATTTCTCTCAAAACTTGGTCTTTATTTTCACAAACTCAATTCACCAATGAAAAGTACTTGAGAAGAATGCGAGTTATCCAAAATGTTGAGTGATAATTTTTGTTATTGTTATTCTTTTTTTTTTTGGTGTAATTATTATTAAATGCACATTACTCAAAAACCTTCGAAAAATTTTCTAAGGTCAAATATTTGAATATTTAACTAGCGAAATCTCTTATCATTGCAAAATGTAATAGAATTTTAATTGTTTCTTATCATTTAGTAATAAATCATATATAAACAAAAATAATGATGATAATAATAATAATAGTGTGAAATTTGAGATTTTCGAGAGGCATTTAAAAATGTTCGAGTTAATGTTAAAGCGTCAATTTTTTGAATTTTGAAATCTCTAAACTAGATTCCACTTTAGACTATCAAAATGAGATGCAGATTTGTGGAAGAATACTCGTAAAATTTACAGTACAGTAAAAAAATCATTAGTTTTCAGTACACATATTGTCATCATTACGTGATGCCCTCCTTTCAGAAAACACTCTTTTAAGTAACTATTGTTGTAAAATAAAGATAAAACATATTAGAACAACAATAATCGATAATTATTGATTTTTTATTTAGGCAGTTGTGTCAATGCTATTCCACACGCCTTATTTACATTATCGAGGTCCAATTGAGCAATATTTATGTAGTAATACTCTCATTGTTATTTTCTATAAAAATATGAATAATTTATAATTTATTCAGTTAATTATCATAAGGGTGGAGTATGTCGTCGGAGTCGTACAATCAGAGAAAGTAGAAAAGAAAATTTGTACTTTTTGAAATGAATCGAAAGTCTAGATTTTTGCTTTCTTTGATACACAAAGAATTGGAAAACAATGAATGTTAATTTCATTTATCAATAACAATGTATTTTAGACAAACTTTGTATCTGGCCAAAACGACCTAGATCTAGACTTTCAGTCTTTGTAAATATTGCGACATCAAAAGCAAATTTTAGTAGATTTCTGTTGGTTTTCATTCAATATGAAACCGAGAAAAGGTCAAAGAAAGTGCTTGGTTTTCCATCGCAAGCTACAGAATTCCCATCACGTTTTTTACTGTCTAACCAAAATCATCATTATTTCTAATGATTAATGATTTGAATGATGAACAAAATTCGAGAAAATTCAAGAGAAAGCTATTATTACTATTACATAAATAATGAGTTAATCAATATTACAGTTTCTTGGAAAAATTTGTAAACGGAAACAATTATTGTTAAATACCCGAAAAATATCATTTGTTAATGATTCTCGTCGAGGAAACTTTCACTTCGATCATAGTTTGAATTCTTGAAGAAATTCAGAGGTCAAGGTGACAAACACCTGAAGAAGCCACTGCAATGTTTTCCTCATAAATAGCCCCACCTGACTATATAAAGGACAGTTTGGTTGTTGTATTCTTCATTTAGAAGTGTATTATCGAGTAGATCAGAAACAAAAGTAAAACTCCAAAGAAAATGAATATCATTTTATTAATTGTCGGTTTATTCGGTGTCACTTTGGCTCAATTTCCAAATGGTAGAATTCTGGAGCCGCCTGTACCGGCCCTTTGTGCCCAAAGAACCATCCATGAGAGAACACCTGACGGTAATTATTCCTAAATTTATAAATTTTTCAATAAACAAATGCATAAATTATACTTTTTTTATGATAATTAAAAAAATATCATCTTATGTAATCGTTTTAGAAGTTCGGTTATAAACGGACTTGTTTTTTTTTTTCAATATTTACTTATTCGTTATTGCAGGTAAGGGCTATTTTTTGAGTTGGAGGGACCCCGCTTTGAAGGGCACAGAAGAAGATTGGTTGGGTGGTCGCAATTATTGTCGTCAACGTTGTATGGATTTGATCTCGTTAGAAACAAGTGCTGAAAATGCATGGATCAAAAAACGAATTGTCGATGATAAGGTAAAGAATTTTCATCAATTTCACTTTTCCATATTCGTTTAATCCATTCATCCAATCCATTTGTATAAGAATCGTAAACTTTTAAGTAGTTATTATTATATAAAATTAAAAAAAATATATCTTCAGAAACTAAAATTAAATAAAAATGAAGGCTTCCCTTCGAAATTTAAAAAATTACAATCTTGAAACAAAACGTTTCTCAATTAAAGTATATTATTTTTCAACAATGAATTTGAAAGTTGAAAACATTGTGAAAGCCCTATTTGGAGAGGCTCTTGGAAGCTTCAATTTTTTTATATCAATCATACATCTTTATTGAAACAGCCTGTATAATATTTGTCATGTTATCAACAGGTGAAATACATCTGGACTTCGGGCCGTTTGTGCGATTTCAAAGGGTGCGAACGGGCCGATTTGCAACCCTTACCAGTGAATGGTTGGTTTTGGACGGCTGTTCTACAAAAATTAGCCCCCACAACTCAACGTGATCAAAACGATTGGTCCGAAAACGGTGGCATCAATAAACCACAGCCGGATAATCGTGAAGCCCAACAAGGCGGCGCCACTGAAAATTGTCTAGCTATTTTGAATAATTTCTATAATGACGGTGTTAATTGGCATGATGTGGCCTGTCATCATCGTAAGCCGTTTGTTTGTGAAGAGAATGAAGATTTGCTGAAATATGTGCGCTTCACGAATCCGAATTTGAGAGTTTAATACGAACAAAAAAAATTAATGACTGATTCTCATAACTATTATTTATTTTATAATAATTTATAGATAATAAGATAGAATAACTCATTATTTGGTGCACAAATAATTGAACAAAATATGTTAAATTTTTAAATTAATAAAATAAAATCTTCGGGAAAATTCGTACTTTTATTCAACCATTTTCTACAACTCGTTCTTACCTACATCCTGATTTTATTGTCTATCTGCTTCTTTGTAATCATCATCTCCAAATGGAAATTAATATTGAGATTTCAATCGAATCCTGATTCTCAATGATATTCCTAACAGCTGCCAGTCTTTTGAGTGAGGACGATTGAAGGGATATTATCGGAAAAAACATTACGATTTGATTCAATTCATCTCTCAATATTGATTATAATTATTGTATAATTCAATTTTCTGATAAATATTCATCTTTATATGAACTGTTGATTATCTAAATCTACTTGTATTTTTGAACGTAATTCTCATATTCACAATAATTATGTTGACGGCCTTCAACTACATATTGATCTGGTCTCAGACAAAATTTTATTTTGAAGATAAAATTGAATATAAATTTGACCTTTTTATGGAATTTTTTATCGATATCTTTTGGTAATTAACTACCATCATTGTATTATCATTTGTTATTGATCATTGATAAAGGTCAGAAGTGAAAGAAATCATCCTAAATTATTAGACCTCACTTTTCATATTTTATGATTGGGGAATTTTCTTTGAATCGAGCTTATATTTCCCAAATTGGTCCTTTTAATGGATTTTGTCTAAGATAATTTTTTATTCGAATGTTATAAAATACATACTCATTGATATTTATTGTTATTGCAACTATACCGTTATGGTGCCCGTTTTTGAGCCTATAAAACTTTTCATTACTGTCCTGTCTTACATGTTTATTATCGCAAAAACAAATTTGAGAAAATTCTCGAATTACAATTTGGACCATTCAACTATAATTAAAAACAAATCGTTAATTAGATAGGTATACAAAAATGATTATTGTAATAAGAATTTATTAATTTACTGAGTGCTCCGACTACCACATCATCACCCGGATTTGAATCCTCTAGAACTAGTTTGGGCGAGAATAGAAGCTGATCAGATGATGTCAGAAGTGAAAAATATTATTGATAGAGTTATTTGAATTCGATGATCTTCGAACAGAAGAATTGATAATTTTTATGACAATAATAGTCACAACTTGAGCTTTATTTGATCATTTCTGAACAATTGAATTAATTTAAATAGGTTCGTCCATTTCGATAACACCACGAAAAGTGACAGTTATCGCATTTGAGAACTCCATACTCAAATCATAAATATCGTTCATGATTGTTCTAAAGCCATATTCAGATTTAATTCAATCTTCAGATAAATTTTATTTGTTGAGCTCTTAATGACCTTGTTGCAACATATTTCGATATTGTCAACATTGAAATTAATAAATTCGTTGAATTGCAATAGTGACATTGAATTATATCTCAGTCATCTGCATCTATTTTCAGCCCATAATTGAACATCTGGACAATTATAGCTTGTATAATTGTTTATAGGAACATTAATTATTATTGTTGCTATTTTTTGGTATTATAAATTTTGGAAAAACTACCGGCATCAGATTTATATATTATAATAAATATTCATAATTAATCCAGTAGGATTATTAACATCTTCTGGTAATTGACTACAATCATTATTATTTTTTATCACTTGTTTATTGATTATTGATGAAGGTTCAAAGTGGAAAACTCACCATAAATTGATCAAACGCGCTTTTCATTTTAACATATATAGTATCTAGAATTTCGTATTTAATCCGAAACTCCCATAAATTATCTGTCAAAAATGATGCATGCGTTCTTGAATGGCAGTGTATGGGATGTTTCAATTCTAATTGAGTTTAAATCAATTAAGGGTCACAATAAGACAGCTTCCGCTACAACACTCGCAATTCACTGTTTAGTCCATCATAAGGATATACAGGTTGTTTTGGTAAATATTTTTTATTTAGATAATTGGTACGTATACAATGGTACCAAAATTACAGGGGACAAAGTCTACAATAAACAAGTGGGAAGATTCGGAAATGATGAGAGTCTTGACGTTAAATATCAAGATTCACAAAATATTGATTTAGTGATAAAGGAAATCTTGTGATTGTATCCTTCTGTACCGATGATTGGACGGAAAACGGGGATTTGAAAAAATTCTAATTTTTGATTAGTAATTTTCACTTATAATTATAAATCATATTGTGATACTGAAAGACGTCAATCTGGTACTTTATATTCTCAGCATTCATAAAGATCCTGAATATTTTTCAAATCCTAGAAAAATTCAATCCTAGATTTATTCCTACAATATTAATTTTATTGTCGATATGATTCTATAATTATTGGAGACTTTAATTGATGAGATTTTGTAATCAATTCAAAGTTATAGGTAATTAATGTTACTTTATAATAAATAAGATTCGAAAAAATATATTTTCAATAAAGCCCCAATTCGATCCTCTACCTCTTCATAGACGACCATTATAGTTCGGATTTTTTTTACTTCTTAATTATCTACCACAAAACTTTGGAATAATGTAATTATTTGAGAAGTCATAATTATATTGTTACTTAAAACATTAAAAATAATTAATATCTGTTCAAGGTTTGATCCCACTCGAGAGAAGTAAACACATTTGAATTGTTCAGGTTATGAAATTTATGAATCGTATTTTGTTATCTTGAATTTTCAAGAATCATTTCATTATTCAGTAAAATTATTAGTTTGAATCGTAACAGCCTATAACCACTTTCACTTTATAATTCTGTAATAAAATTGTTTGCTTCTTATCGATCGTATAAGTTCATTGCACATTCGGATAAGAACATTTTTATGCTGTTTCCATTTAGTTTTCTATTCTCAACGAAATTTGCGTTGCTCAATTGCTTTCATTTATTTGAACTTTGTTCTCTGTGTATGTGCATTATAATGTATTTTTGATATCATTTTTCCCCACCTAAATACGTATTCATAAAGTTTCTCCGTTGACTGTTTGTTAGACAGCTGTTATAAATAAAATACAGAGTAATTAATATTTATTGTGATTTCAACTTGTGCGTCTCTACCGTTATGGCGGCCTTTATCGAGCTCATAATACTTATCATTACGGTACTGTCTTCATATGTTTATTATCGCAGAAGACAGTTCAGTCAAATCAAAGAATATTTGGCTCAATTCCCATCACCTCCGACTGTCCCCTTATTGGGCCACGCACTCGACTTCAAATCATCTGAAGGTAAATCTGTTTCGATTATTTCGCAATTATACTAATTTTTTTTTTGAATAGATTTCTTAGATAAATTACATATTTATGTTAACAAGTATGGTAAAATTTTCCCATTACAATTCGGACTATCCAATTTCAATTTGTTCATTGCCGATTATAAATATTTCGAATTTTTGTTTAGTACAAATAAAATTTTAAAGAAATCGGATGGTTACCGGTTTCTTGAGCCATGGCTAGGTACTGGATTGTTGACGGCTTACGGTGAGGTTTTACTCCTATTAGGCGTAATGTAGCACAGCATATCGTTATCTTACGTTATCAGTATAAATCTGTGCTTGTTAGGCTGAATAATTGTATGAAAATCTGTTGAAACAAATTATTTTAGGTCAGAAATGGAAAACTCATCGCAAATTGATAACGCCAGCTTTCCATTTTAAAATATTGGAAGAATTTTTAGAAATTTTCAGTTCAAATGGTGATATTTTAATAAAAAAATTGAAAGAACAAGATGGAACAAAAAGCCTGGATATTTATCCTTATATCACATTATGTGCTCTAGATATAATTTGTGGTAATAGAAATTGATTTATTGATTATTATAATATTAATAATTGTTATTGAAAATTTAGAGAGTGCAATGGGTGTAAAAGTGAACGCCCAACAGAACGAACAACTGCCTTATGTGCGTGCAGTAAAAGAAATGACGAGAATTTTAGTAGAACGTGCTAGATCTGCTACCAGTAGAAATGATTTCTTATTCAAATTCACCAAAGATTATCAAATTTATAATAAATCAGTGAAAATTCTCCATGATTATACGAATAGTGTTATCGATAAGAAAATTGAAGAAATGCAAGAGGCACAGAAGAATCTGACTCAAAAAAATCAAATGAACATCGACGATAGCGGCGTGAAGAAGAAAAGGGCGTTTTTGAATTTATTATTAGAGAGTAGAATCGATGACCAACAATTAACACGCACAGAAATTCGCGAAGAAGTTGATACTTTCATGTTCGAAGTCGGTAATTTCGCCTAGAAGTTGGCTTCAAATTTTGATTATCGAAATTTTCAGGGACACGACACAACAGCATCAGCTATGACTTTCGCCGTTCATTGCTTAGCCCAACATAAAGAAGTTCAAGTAAGTTTAACGATGATTTTTTTTTGTAATAATTTTGGAAATCCTAGGATAAAGTCTACGAAGAACAAGTACAATTATTTGGCAATGAGAAAAATCCAAGCATCACATATCAAGATCTACAGAATATGAGCTACCTTGAATTAGTTATAAAAGAAGTTTTACGATTATACCCGTCAGTTCCACTAATTGGACGAGAAGTTGATCAAGATGTAGAGTTTGGTAAAAGTTTCGTCAACTCTATTTTACGAAATCTTCAGGTTTCCGTTATTAATTTCTAGATGGTAAAATTATACCTAAAGGGCTACAACTCTCGATATTCATCCATGGTATACACAGAGATCCTGAATTCTTTCCGGAACCGGACAAATTCAAGCCGGAAAGATTCGAAGAAGTTGATAACAAAACGCCTTACTCTTATCTACCATTTAGCGCTGGATCTAGAAATTGCATTGGTAAATTATTCTATTTCATGTAATTTCAGCTATATCTATTTTGTGATTACAGGTCAAAAGTTTGCTTTACTAGAAATTAAAAGCTTGATATCGAAAATTGTACGTAATTTCGAAATATTGCCGGCTTATCCGGAGCACAAAATGATAATAGCTCCTGAAACTGTATTAATATCCAAAAATGGAATCAGAGTTGGACTTAAAAGTAGACAATAAACTTCTGTTGTAGTTGTTGTATTTTATAAATAGATAAATTTAAGATAACTACGAGTAATAGTAGGATAAACGGCAAATATATTAAATGTTCGCCCGGCGCCTCCACCATTTTTCTCTTCCAATTATTTTCTAAATTCGGTCAAATTTAATTAATAATTGAAATTGTTTTTCAAATTTTTTTAATTTGCTCAACTATAAGAGACTTATTTCTATAAGGTATTGTTTTTAGATTAACAATATTTGATGATTTAGAAATATTTGTCTAAAATAATCTACAAGTGGTATCGACTACTATTGTTAAACGACTGTATCAGAGATAACGATAATGAGAATTTTGCAAAAATCATCAGATTAATCTGTTATCTTTGATTATTATCGTATGGACAGTACCGTGCTAATAGTTCTTGGAAGCCCAAATTATAGAACTTTGTCATTTTCACCCCTTCATTATAATTTTGTCAAAAAAATCGAACTGACTCAACTTTTGATTGAATAAAAGACTATTCGTATTGACTGTAACGATTTTTGGGGCGCCTTATTTCTATAGATGTAAAATAAAATAAGCTACTCATCTTGTCAAATATTAGATAGAAAATAATATTTCATACATGATAAGATATTAATTTATTTCAATTAAGATAAAACCTAGATTAGATTAATCAATTGCAAAATTTCCTGTTTAGTTAGTGTCCTGTTCAATGTAGTTAACAATTATTTATTAATTATAATGAGAATAGGAATTGATTTTAAATCAATCAATTTCCATCGATACTACCTAATTCTTATTGTTGGTTTTTTAATCGAGTTCCAACCATCGAGTCCTTTCAATTTTGAGTATTTAAACAAAAATAAAGGTGACATTTCGGAAAACAATATCGGTGAAGATATTTATCCATTGAAAGTTTATAGTGCGGCAATACAATCGATTTTGATTTATTTTATAATTGATTTGTGTAATTTTATTCCACTTATAATAATTTTTGTTGCATCACGTCTGGTTTATTATTGTTTATTAATATGGACTGGTAGTTTATTACGATTACAAGTTGCCCAGGTGAGTGATTTTTCAATTGAAAGTGGAAAATTTTTAATTGTTTTATTTTCAAAATTATAGGCAATTTCCGGGACTGGTCTTGCAACAGAAATTGTCTATTCAATTGCGATTTTTATGTTCATTGAAAATAGCGATTATAAAAAATTTGTTTCTTTTATTAGAATAGCACCTTTGATCGGTAGTAGTTTGGCCTTTTTGTTGGGCCAATTCTTGATTTTCCAGCAATGGTTGAATTATGAACAACTTCACTACATCACATTAGCTGGTGAGAATTATTGACGAGTCTTGATAGGAAATTAATGAATTTATTATTACAGCAACAATAGCGAGTTTGATTGTGGCGCTATTCCTACCATTCCCCAATAACAATGATTATTATGAGATCAATGAGAAATTTGGATACAAGCGATTGTTGACGATTCTTCGACAATTTCCGAAAAATTTAAAAGAGGCATTCTCGGATAAATATATTGTAAAATGGTCCTTATGGTACAGTTTGAGTTTGAGCGGTTTTCGACAAGTCCACCTTTTCATCCAATTATTATTCAACTATAATAAAATTTACAACAATCAAGCACTTTATAACGGCATCTTCGGTGGATTATTGAGTTTTTTTGGTATTTTCGCCGCGTTAATCGGCGGATTTCAACAATTACAATGGCGTTATAGTGGCGATTTAATTCTGACAATAACTTCGTTATTGCAAGGTTTTATGTTAACATTTATATCTCAAATAACAAATCAATTCTTATTTGGTGTATTTTATGTGATTTTTGGTATTATTTATTATCATACAACCACGTCTCTAACAGTGGAATTATTAAAAAATCTCAAAAAAGTCCAGTTTGGTGCTGTATTCGGTCTAGTTAATTGCTTCAGTTTATTAATTGAAACTGGAATTGTTGTTGTGATCAATGATGATCTTGGGTTTCGATTGAATCCAAAAGATCAATTTTTCTGCTATGGAATGTATCATTTTTCTGTCGCTATTCTATTTATTATCATCGGATTGATAAGTTGGTTTGCGAAAAGAACTTATCCTATTTAAATATTGTCGCATTTTATATTTGTCTGTTCTCTGTGTGTGAGTTTTAATTCTCGACTATTTTTTAATTAATTTTCTCCTATTATCAAATATTAGCTATTAATTCTACAAAAAAAAAAAAAAAATATGACATCGGCCTGGAACGAAGAATATATTAGAAAAAATAAAATAATATTCATTGATGGTGATCAAAACACGAAATTACATTATGCCGCTGCTAATGGTAATTTGGACGAAGTCAAACAAGAAATAGCCAATAATAGGAAATTGGATTCGGAAAATTATCTGGGATGGACACCATTGATGATGGCCGTGAGAAATAATCGTATTGAAATTGTTGATTTGTTATTAGCGAATTTTGCAAATGTTACTAAAGAGAACCGTTTCGGTAATATCGGTGATATTTTTAATTTATTAAGATTTAATGAGATTAATTTCAGGTATTAGTGTGTTTTTGATTAGTGTTGTAGTTGGTAATTTGGATTTGGTAAAGAAACTTCTAGAATATTTATTATCTG
Organism: Stenodera caucasica; assembly: GCA_037414795.1. Lineage (NCBI taxonomy): Eukaryota > Metazoa > Arthropoda > Insecta > Coleoptera > Meloidae > Stenodera > Stenodera caucasica. Next base: position 68,778 of record JAZBGZ010000091.1, on the reverse strand, counting down.
GTGGTGTATCACGGATAATTATCCAAAAAACTTTATCCCCATTATCATTATCGATAATATTCGGTCATGGAGATATTTTCAAGTATTTGGTAGAACGTTCTTTCGATATTAATGCAGCAACTCCAAAGACAAGTAAATTTATCATTTTTATTCATTAAATCTAATTAAAAGAGTTTGTAATTTGATTGTAGAATTGACACCATTAATGTTCGCTGCATCTGTAACGAATCATAAATTAATTCGAGAACTTCTATTGATGCAATGTAATTCACAAGCCAAAAATTCAATAGGACGTACAGCTCAAGATATTTTAACAGCACGAGCAAATGCTCAAATTGATATTAATAATAATGAAGATGTAGATGAAACTAGTGAGACAGATCCAGTGAAAATTCCAGAAGTTGTACTCCAAAAGTCTGAATCGATGGATCGATTATCGAATTCAAGTTATCCAGTACCAAATCCTTCACCGATAACATTATTACCCTTAACTCTAATGAAATCATCGAATTTACCAACCCCAACTTTCTGCTTTACACCAAATTTATCACCGGTCTTTCCTATTTCAATGACGAATCAAGCATTTTTCCCTTTCAATTTTTCTCCAAATCAATTCTATCAATGCGATATGACTTTATATAATAGTTCCAATGATTGTTTTAATACTGCTTTGACGTCTTTTGATAATGATGTTTTTTATTAGTAGACACAATTGTAAGATTTGACATCTACTTTATTATTTTTCTATTAGAATTTTTTTTTATTAAATGCATGAACTTCTCCATTTGTAATAATATTAAGATAAATCAGTTGTGATGCTCGTTTTTATGATTAGAATAATAAAAAAATCCCCAGTTACAAATTTGTTTTTAAAACGAATAAGCTTTTATCAGTAATCGGAGCTATACTTAGTCGTTTAATGGAAATGTTAAAATATCTGTCACTTGTAGTTAATTAAATTTACAGTAGATGGCAATAATTTTGATACATTCTTGACTATACTAAATGTAGCTCCTTTAATTAATAATTTTAAAAGTACGTTTCCAATCATTTATCTTCTTAAAAATCAAAAACTATTGAACTAAAAGTAAAAGATCGAACATATTATAGAAATTATGATCATTCTAAATAACTAAACTATTAAATATGAGTGTTTGTACTCAACATGATCATCCTTGGAGGTGATTAACAAGAATACGATAAAATGTAGAAAATTCCAAAGAAAAAGAGAAACAATATCATACTCACTTATGATTTGTTGTTTTATTAAATAAATTGAATCATTTTGAGCCATTGATTCATATAATTATTCATCATATTCTAAATATAATTGTTGGTTATTTTCGAGCATAAAATTCATTGGAATCGCAGGATTTCCCGCGATCTATATGGAAATTCTCCCTTATCACAGTGAAATTCCTCCCCTGTCCTCCACTATCCCCTGTTGCTCCAACGGTTTCTTCCTTCTCATACACGCACACATATACAGAAATCTCAATAAATATACACAAAAATCGACAAACACATACAAAGCAACGTTGCCTTTTATCTAACTGATTCCTAATTCACATTGTTGGGCTGTTGTTAGAACTTATTTACCTCTAAATTATTTTTTTGTTGTTTTTCTAACACAAAACTTTATCAGACACAAAATGGAATTGAAGGTGTTTTTGTACATTATTATCAGATTTGTTGTGCTGTGATTTTAGTTTTATAATTAAATCGAGAAGGAAGAAGAGAAAAATGCCAAGTGCCAATAAAAAATTAATTATAATCGAGTATAAAATAATCACTATTATTGTTGATTTGTGAGCTCAATTATTTATGTTTTACTTAGTTGTTTTCTTTTTTTGTAGGATTTTTAAGGAACCAGAAAACAATACAAATGCTCTAACACAATTATTATTTCGAATATTGAAAGACGTCCAGTACAATTCTGTTAATGATGCTGAGGCCAAAAATAAATTGACAATATTATTCAAAAGTATTATCTTGGGCTATAGTCCGGTCACACATTTTATTGATATCACAACTTTACAACAATATTTCAAAAATGATGGTTTGTTATTTTGTTACATTTTCAATAATTCTATAAATACACAAATTCTGTTTCCATTTCTTTCTGAAGGTGCCCCCAAATATTTCAACACTGATCTAAATATACCATTTCCGAAATACAAAAAATGGGACGAAGGTGTTGAAGAGATTAAAATTTATTATTACATCGATGCACAATTACAATTAACATATAAATCAAAGATTATCGATAATAATGAACGGACTACAACAGTTCGTTTTCGTCGACGACGGGTATTACCACCACATCTCAGGGCTTGTTTGATACGTTTTTAGATTTTTTGTAAATAATATTAATTTTTGTAAATTTGACAAATAGTCACAAGTATTTTATACCTAATGAAGAAAATCATTGTTATTTAATTTTCTAAGTGATAAAATAAGACTTGAAACGTTTTTGATATTAATATACCTCAACAGTGTCAATTATTTTTCATAAATATTTGTAAAAAATAACACATTAGTCTTTTATTTCATTGTTAATTTCGAATTATTCAATGTGCAAGGTTTTTTGAACAATTTGGCCATGAATATTCGTCAGACGTAACTTTATCTCTACTGATAGGAATGTAGATGTATATACATCACGTTCCAGTGAAATGTTCTACATTTTCAAGGAAATAAAGAAAAAGGTAATGTATATAAAAAAAGACAACATAAATATATTGCACAATATCTAATAAAATGGAATGTCTTTTCGGATTACCTAATTTTCCATCTAGTCGCCTGTAAAAGACTGAAATTACCATATTTGACATATTTGTTTGTTAATAAAGGTATATAAAATGCACGAAATAACGGATGTGATTTTTCTGAATTCAAAAATGATATAGTTTTCATAATTTTCCATTGATCAATAAATTTCGAATAATTCGGCTCTAAATCAGTCTCTCTATCTAAATACAAATCCAACAAAAAATGGCACTTGTTAATATCGAAATATAAACTTTTTACTTCTTGATTTTGATCGTTAAAATGTGAATGTATCAATTTTGTTGCATTCAATTGATCTGAATATGGTGCGGGTAAAATTCCATTGAATTCAGATTTTATAAAACGTACATTCCAATTATTATTTGGTAAGAAAAATGATGATGGATAACGATACCAATCTTTACCAAAACATACATTTATTGTACGATCATTAGTTTCGATCGGATAACGATAGAATTCCATTAATAAATCACTAGGTGCATGATAATTTATATATAAAGCAAAAATCCGTGATATACCTAAAATTATCAAAATTATTACTACTGTACTGAATGAAAGTAACTTTGAATTTTGATTTACTTAAAGCTCCAGTTATTATTATCGTTATAATCATTATAAACATGGTATAGTCCAAATAATGGGTACCATAAGGTACTGTAGTTTTTACTAAATTCCATATGCGAAAACATAACTTTTGTAAAATATCAACAGTTATAGCCCCACATAAACAAATCATCGGATATACAGGAAATAGAAATCGTTCTTCTTTATGTGCTTGAAACATGAAAACACACAACCATAAATATAATGGACTTAATGATAACCAATATGGTAGATATAAAGTACTTTTGTTTTTCGATGGTACGAAAAAATGTGCTAAAATTAAAGCAATTGGACAAAATAATGCGAATATCTGCAACAAATATTTCGATTAATTTAAAAATTCATTTATATTTTGTGAGAAAAATTACCCAAACAAAATTAAAATTGAGAAAACCATTGACTAGATAAAATGAAAATGGTTCTGTACCATATAAATCTGGACCAACATTACTACTAAATATATTATATTTTATAATATTCAATGGTGCTATCACGAATCGACCATAATGTAATGAATCGATTATTATCATGGGTAACAGAATAACACCAGCTGAAATTGCTGACCATAATAAAAAATCAATATAAAGTTTCTTACGAAATATCATATCGAAAGCTATCGGTACACCTAATAATGCAGCAAATGGCCATCCTATGTACATATATACCAAAATTAACAGAATTATGATCTTGTTTTTTTTTTTAGAATTACCTAATAATGAGCCTAGAGCAGTAAAAAAGACAGCTAAAGCATATTTCTGTTGCCACCAAGCCGCACAAGCTGATGCAAATGTGTACATAGCAAAAGTTGATGGTAAGAATGCTGTACTAGATATAAACATTCCAGCTGCAAAAATTTGAAATGATAAACATATTCTTCCAATATGTACACCGAATTCTCTACAAACAGCCCTACAAATTTATTCTTATTTATAAAATAGTTTTATACCAGTCTTTGAACAAACTTACTTATAAAAATAAACTTCAGCAAAAGCGCAAAGTAAACCCAATATACACCGGATTAAATAAAAAATCGATAAAGGATTCGGTTGAAATAATTTATGAAATATATAAGCAGGAAATGCGTGAAATAATAAATACGTATATGATCTCAATGCGAATTGCGGACTATATTCCCATGTCTGTAGACCTTTGCCATAAACTATAAATAAATAATGAAATAGTTATTCGTATAAACAAGAAATATCCACCTAAATAATGCATAGGTTCCCAATAATTATACGTTTCATCACAATCGGAAATTTGTGACCAAATTGCCGCACAAAATCTAGCCGATAATAAAGCCTTGAATGCTGTCTCACCACCTGGATATATCAAACGACTCGTGTTTGTTGTCGTTGTTGTTGTTGTTGTTGTTTCAATTTTACTACAAAAAAAATATTTTAATAACAATACAAGATAACCTCACTTTTTTTGTAGTCTTACGTTGTTTGAGTTTTCGTCGTTTTTTTAATGGAATCACGACGGAATTCCTTACGTGTTTGTTGCAGCGCATTTTGTCGCAGTCGAAACGATGGTTGACTTCGAACCATGGTTTTTTTCATTGGAGTAATCAGAGATGAACTTTCAATGTATCAATGTATCATAATTATCTACTGTCACGTCCACGCAATTATTGAGATAAATAATACGAATATAAACAAATAATTGTAAAAAAATTGACTATCTAGAAACATGACTTTATATCAAATAAGAGAATCGTCAAGTAATCAGTTTTGTTCAGGATTGATTTGAAAAGAATTTTGTTAGGTTATGTGTCAAATTTGAAGATCCCGCATTAATATGGTGAATTTAATATTTTCTTGTTGTACCTGATTTTCAATTATTCAAATTTTTGTAATTAATTTTGAAATTTCTATTAATTATAAATTAAATTAAATACATCATTTAGAATCTTCTCTTTATTTTATCAAATAAAATTCGTATAATTTATGGTATTTAATTTGATCTACTAATTAATTTTTCTCCAAAAATCAGAGCAAATTAGAAGGCTATGGAAACAAATGAATGTTGATTTTCTTATATTTGTTTAATTTAAATTTTTCAGCAACAAAATGGAGAATTTAAATGAGCAATTTGGCTTGAAAAAAGTAACTTTACGTGAACTAGAACCAGATTTACGAGCTATTCTATTAGTTGGCATTATTATTGGTAAACAGCGTCCACGAAGATTCTCTGATAGTAAATCAAATGATATTAGAGCCGTATGGAATTTCACTTTACGAGACTCAATCCGGGATTATATTAATGTAACTTATTGGGGTAAAAAAGATGAAGTGTTTGCAGCCAACGATAAATTTTATACTGGTGATGTTGGTATAGTTGAAATAACATCATAATTTCAAAATGAAATCATTTTGTTGATTATTCTAAAATTTTTCCAGTTGAAATACGAAGACCTACTGTTTTAGTTCGGAAATTTAATGATGCAGGTGAACAATTTCGCCCAATGGTAACATCACCATTTTCTTTAACGCTAAATGAATCATCTGAATTATTACCGTATTGTGGTGATACATCAATATTTCGTGAATTATTACGTTTACCAACTAAACCGGTTCCTGGTTTTGTCCCATTACGCGATATTCATAATGGGGGAGCTGCTATGAAAGGTTTTCTTGATTCGATAATTATATCAATTTTATGAGAATGATAAATTCGTTTTTCCATAGATCGATTTGTTGATATCTTGGGCGCTGTAAGAAGTGTAGGCACTATACGTAATGTAACAACAAAAAATGGTGACGAAGCACAATTACGTGAAATAGTCCTATTTGATTATACAAATCCTGGCTTAAAGATTACAGTATGGGACACAGATATAATGGCTAGGTAATATTTAATTAACAAACGAAAGATACATAGTAGTAATCAAGAGAACAAACCAAGTTCTGATATTTATTTGATTCGAAATATTTCAGAGCATCTTTATGGAAGCCCCGACACACAATCTTATTTATAACCGATACAAAAATTGAATGGTCAAGTTTTCTACGTTCATTTTCAGCAACATTAACAAATCGATCAATTGTAACGGAAAATCCTTATGGAAAAGAGGCTGAAAATTTAGCTGAATATGCCAAGAATGCTCCTTTGGAAACTTCTGCTATTTTAGATCAATTAATCGATTCGCTACCTGATCGTAATTATTATATAGCTTAATTGATTCGCTTTCTAAAATCATTCTGAATTACAGCTGATTCTATTCAGAATATTATGAGTGTTCAGCAGGTTCATAATAAAATCAATTCGTTTACTGAAAACGACCGAGCTGAGCAACACATTACAGCATTGATGTTTGTATTTGTTTCAAAATTAGATTTAGATGGGTTGTTTCGAAATATAAGCACAAAATGGTAATATTTCTGCTAATGAATAATTGTTTCTCTAATAGATTTTTATAGCTCTCATTGTAAAAATTATGTCAGAGATTCTAGTGAAAAATGTACAAATACGGACTGTGTAATAGTTAAAGGACATGCAAATTCCGAATATGATATCAGTTTTGATATACGTATCAACTTAACTGATCATACAGGTACATTAACAAATTGTCGATTAACTGGACAAACTGCAGAGACCGTACTGGGCTGTTCTGTAAGATTCCATAATTTCATTTCATTTCTTAATTATTTTTGTATTTGATTTATAGATAGTTCAGTTTTTACATATGAATGATGAACAAAAATGTACTTTAAAATGGAAATTTTTAATGGAACGTTGCGCTGTCCGAATTATGGTTTTATTGTTAAATCGTAATAATCCCGTTATTTCGATAATTAGTTGTGTTAAGGCTGATCCACTCGAAACTGTTCGTAAAATGCCAGTTTTTTAAAAAAAATAAGAATTATTTTGTTTTTCTGAGGAAAAAGTAAAATGTTCATTTTCGTTTCAAATATGTATGTATTTCCAGTTTTTCTAGACAAAGCCCGGTATAGTATAAAAATTGAAAATAGGTGTAATTATAGGATTGTCCTCTCAAAACACAATTATCAAAAATTACTTATTATTATTAATGGACGTGTATTATTAAAAGCAGGGTTGTGCCAAATATGTTTTTTGTTACTAATACTCTCCCTGTCATACCGATTGCTAAATTCTTCTTTCGTTTTTTCTTGGAATGGAAAGTTATAATCACTTAAAATAAATTGCCACCACATGTAGCAACTATTGTTAATTATTATATACAATGAATATTGGTAATTATTTCTAATTAAATCATCAGTATAGTACAGTAGATCACAAAATAGCTCTTATCTATATTTTTAAAAACGAAAATAATTCTATTAGCATGATGTACTGTACGTTAACAATTACTTGACAGATTAATTTTTTAATATTCAATATAAAATAAATACAGTCGATTAGATTTTTCCTTTAGATTATGTAATATAATTGAGTTGCAAATAAATAAAATTTAAAAATAAATGGATAAAATCGATAAAAATAAATAGAATTTCTAGATAAAAACAGAAAAAAAAAGGGAAATAATGCCTACAACTCAATTAATCCACTAGACATACTTTGGTAGAATATTTAACGAAAAAAAATCTTAAAAAAAAAACTGTATAATATACAAAATAAAATCGAATCAATTTTAATCACGATAGAATAGCAACACTTCTTCTTGCTGCTGTGCCACCATTTGTTATATTATCTAAACTTGACCATTTCTTCAAACCATTTTTAAATGCTTCAGCTGTATATTTATCTTCCATAACACGTGACATTGCTTCCAATTTTTGTGCACGATCTTTACTTAATGGCTCACTAGGAAACGTTAAATCATTCGCTTCAGCTAATGTACGTAAATCAAAATAATATTTAGCATAAACACTAGATGGTACATTTATGTTAAATTGTAATAATTCAAGAAATTGCCGTTCCAACTCATTCATATCTTCAACAGTTATATCTTTCAATATTTGACAATAATCAACATTCCATACAGCTTGATCATCCCACACTTTGGAAGCCAATAGAATTGCACCTGAGAATAGTTAAAATTTATTGAAATTATTATTAGTCAACTATCGATTAGAGAAATAAAAATAGAAGCAGAAAATTGATCTTTAAATGGAAGAAAAGTATAAAACGAAACATTATTATTATTAAATATTATTATCGACAATACTCTTATCAATTGTCCAATAAATAAAGAGTAGATAAAGAGCTATTTAAAATATAGGAAAATTATGTATAATAGGGGGAAAATTACTGACCTAAGACTATACGTTTCCAATTAGAAGGTTGAATGTCCAATTCAGCATATGTTAATAAACGTTCCAAATAAACTAATGTTATAATGGCACATTCAGCAGTCAATTGTGCAGCATTGAATAAAGTCCTAACAAATTTATAAATTTGTCTATGTTCAGGATTATGTTTATCATAATCATCACTAACACCATCCCTAGTTAATGGATGTAATTTCTCATCAAATATATCAATTTCTCTTTGTTGATCACGATTTTTTATATGGTAATATATAGCTAATGCAACACATTTTACTGTATTTTTCAAATTCGGCTGCGATACAGTACTATCATCTAAATATATTGTTGAACATGAACTACTTTTTTTCAATGGTCTTAGATCGGCAATTTGATGTTGACTTTTCCGACGTATCATACCATTTTCGATTGCTGTTTTACTACGTTCAATAAATATTGTTTTAGCTTTTGGATCTTGTGATGGATCGGATTCACCGTCATCAGTTTCACGTTCACTAATATGTTGTAAATTATTAACACTAATTTCACCTTCATGTAATGTTTCTTCAATTGGTACAACAATACGATGATTTGGCTGTGGACTTGAATATGAACAACAACTATTCTTGTTCCCCATTATTTCACTATTTCTAATTAATCTTCAATCGACTAGTGATTTTATTAACGTATCATTTTATTTCCCTCTTCACAATGATGATGATGATGATGATGATGTTAAAAAAATTTCGAATGTTATCTAAATATTAAACAGTACATGTTATCTTGTTTGTATGAGAATGATAAGGAATTTTGATGATTATCAGATCTAATTGTGCACACCCACTAATTTGAAATGGTAGCAAATAATAATCGTGGACGCTTTTGCTTACTGGATCAAGCCGGCACATATAACAATTCAAATTTCATCCACAAATCATAAATATGACTTGTTTTTCGAGTTAAATTACCATCGAAAAAATAATCAAATGTGTAACACAAGTTTGAACACTTTTTTTTCTTTATTTACAAAGAAATATAATTTCGTTCTCATTTTTTTTTCTCTATAGAATATATGTAAACCACAATTGGCTGTCAAATTCGGAACATCTGATCTGATATTTGCAGCAATGATAGTAGACAAGCTAAATGTAGCAGTGCAGTGTTTGCAACATTGCCATATTCAATTGCTACAATTTGGTAATAGAATGACGTCAAATAAATCTTTTTTTGAGTCTCTAGTTTTCGCAGTTTTGACTATTCATTTCTCAAATCAGCTTTTATATGATACTTCTTTCCGAAACAATTGAAAGCAAATTAACTATAAATTGTATCATATATGAATTATTATTCCAGTTTATAGCTCCTCTGCGATTCTAATCATACTTAATTGAATAAAATAAATTCACAATAAAGTTGTCAAATAAAAGTTTAAATGGAGAATTATAATGCATAAAAAAAATTTACAAGAAAAAAGAATATGGCAATGTAGTGATTTAGTGCTACAATTAGTAATGACTGTCAAAAATCGGATAATTATGAAGACGAAATTGAGAATTTTTCAAAATCTCTCTTGAAAAGCGCTTTAAATTGTGTAAAATTGCTTTTTATTGTTGCATTATACAGAATATCTATAATAGCAAATAAATTTTTATGCAAATAAAATTACATTACCAACCTTTCATTTGTTCCAATGTTGGCAGTTGCATAAAATTGAATGTAACTAAACAATTCCTGTTTATGAGGCCCGGTTACGAAATGGCGGTTGGCGTTTTATTATCATAAATTCCAAGTGCTTATCAGAACTAATTTTCCAAAAAAAAATAATCCAATAGGAACATATTCCGTATGAATGATAGGTTCTGCATATAGTTGAAATTGATCGGTATCGAAGACTATCAAAAGTGTACAATTAAAACTGATTAATATGGGGTGAATCTTATCTAGATAAATGCAAATCCGGTCGGGCTTGCTTTTATTAAAATCATTTCGATCACATCTGATAGAGTATTATAAGTTTTAATTTTTAATATTCGGAAATATAAAATTAATCTTTTCTAAATAACAGGCGACAAAACGCAATTGGGTTGATGTATTATTATTATTATTGTCATTGTTTACTACGGAATGGAAGTCGACGTTACACCGGAGGCAACATCCGAAAAGAGTGACGGTACAGCCTCCAGTCAAGGTGAAGAAGAACATCCAGAAAAACCACCGCCCCCACCTGTACAAGAAGATGTTCGACGTAACAACACAAAGAAAGCCATCAAACATGCGTTACGGCAACAAGCGAAGCGTCGTCGAAAAAACACCACCATAGCTTCAGGAAATACATCAACAGTTCCGAGGATTATTGTGAAACCGTTGCCACCACAGCCACAGTGTGAAGATCCACCAGCACCACAACAACAACAACAACAACA